>JAFBJW010000352.1:485110-521980 GCA_016785235.1 Pseudorhombus dupliciocellatus
GCAGTACTGGACTGTTATGAGGGGAGGAAGAGTGCAGGAGGAGAACAGTCATGCAGCTATTGGCTTGATTTACCACGTGAGGGAATAGACCCGAGGCGAGAACGTAACCGGTCCGCCATTAGGGAAATGGAGGAAGACTTAGACAGACAGGCAGCACAGTTGGGGGGCGACGAGGAAGGCGAACAGGAAGAGGAAGAATTAAAAGTAAATCTCAGAAATAGAGCGCTACTTAAAAAACCAGATCGATACAACAATGAACATTACATGGCTCCAATCTTAATTAAAGGAACCGAGAGACATTACATTCCATGGCAGACCCTTGACCTGACCAGCCTGGTGTCCAAACTCCCTGATATTCACGATGGGGCCTCAAAGTGGATCAGAGCGTTTGAGGAAGCCACCACCGGCAAACTGCTGGCCTTGGGAGATATGAAAGCTGTGTGGGCTGAGAGTCTTGGAGCCTCAACAATGAAGGACATGCTGAAACATAATTAGTGTGGGTGGATGTTAGACCCCATGGCTGATGGGACTGAATTCAACGCGTATCGTGGGAAACTATGGAGCGCGTTGAGGAAGGAGTACCCCACGCGAGTGAACCCTAAAGCACTGCGGGGTGACCCATTCACAGAGACTGATAACCCGGCAACCTACATAAACAACCAGCTGATGAGCTGGTTTCCTCAGGGGCAGCGGTGGGAAACAGCGATGTCGACGAAGGGGAAAAGGATTCGGTCCTAATTCCCGACGAAACTCTTTCGTCCTTCTGCAGGAGATTCACAGCTGACTGTGCGTCGCTGGCGGGGATCCGTGGAGAGAACAGTCTGAAAACTCGACCCGCGAGTTGAAGACGTGTGGCCTAGGTCTTGTCGTAAAATAAAAAGAAACTTGACTCGAAAGAGAGAGAGAGTCAGTAAACTAAAATAAGAAAAATAAAATAACAAACGTTTGCGGAGATGCTCCCTTTTTGCAACCGATTCTCACAGAGGACTTGAAGAGGTCCGAGTGGTCTTGCGGCGCACGGGAAAAAGCAAAGGGTTGCGGGGTACGTTACCTTTTATTACCTGGGTGACGTCAGGGGTCTCCCCCTTACGTTACCCGACAGTCCTTTGGCTCTCAGCCAATGAGGAGTTCATGTTTTGATTTGAATGTTGATTTACGACCGCAGCGGGGGTCCGCGAAGGAATTTGGCCACGCTGAATTTCTTTAAGAGGGTCAAAATATAACAGAGAAAGAGAAAGGGTAAAGTTGGGGTTAGTGTGTTGAGGTGAAGGAAGTGTGGTTTATACTATATGGAGGTAGTATCCTGTTGTGTACGCTTTTGTGGGATGAAGAGGAGGGAATTCAATTTCGCCTGTAAACTTTGAATATATTTATACATGAGGTGCGCTACTACTGCCGTAATAATCCAACCACTGAGGAGTAGACCCAGGGCAACCAGGCTAATTGGATGTTCTGCGTAGGTTGTTGGCCGATTACCATGACTAATGATTCTGGTGGTGAGTTCAGTTTGCTTAACGCTAAACTTCACCACTTTTGTCCCTTCAGCGATGAGCTGTTTTTCAAGGGCATTGTCAATTGTGAAATTATGACCCTTAAAGGCGTCCATGATTTCAATTTCAACATCATGTCGGTCAGAATCAAGGTGGTGGAGTACAACATCACTAATGTGGATAGTGGCCCCTTGAGGGACGGTCAAGAACATCGTTTGGTTGGCCAACCTCAGCTTAGTGACCGTGTCGTGGCGATCGTAGGTGAGTAGAGCTTCGGTGGCCGCAGTGCTTACCAACCATTTGTTACCCGCAAGTTCTACTCTGGTTTGTGCGTCTTCCTCTCTGGTGGACATGCTGCCCTGACATTTTTGTTCGGGGGCATCGGCACGCAGCCCACAGAGGTAACTCGTGGTGTCCCTGATAAATGGGTTGCCAGGACAGATCCAATGGATGTCTTTAGTTTTAGTGCACAAGCTTAGGTTAGGGATGAGATAGAGCGAGGGGTCTTTTTCGTGGTAGGCGAGTAGCGGTGGTGTTTTCAGGTAGACGTGTGTATCTCCCTGCCAGAATCCCACATTAGAGACTGACTCAATGCGATACACATTCTGTCGTTCGATTATTGGCAGATTGAGGAGAAATCCTATTTCTAGTTTTTTTTGGATCAACTGATATGGGAACGGCACTGCCTAAGTTCAGTGCTAGGTGTATTTGCGAGGGCTGGATGACCATGGTGGTAACAGACTTGAGGATCCTTTCAACTAAGTCTAAGGAGATTAAGTAGGCCAGGATTCTACCATCACTCAGACTATTTATTGAAGAGCTGACCTCTCTGAGGAGGTCTTGCATTAGTTCTTTAAGGACTTGGACATATGTTATTTCGTCTGTGACAATTGCTGACAGGATTTCCAAGGTATGTGCAGTATTGTTGATGAGTGGCCGAGTGGAGGTTCACAGCCAAAACTGTGCCCTGGAGGGTTTGTCCCACGTCTTGGAGTTGTTTTTGTTGGATGTCCAATCTCTGACGGATTTCAGGCATTTCCTCAGGTTGAGTGCGATGAGTATGGCTGCAATCTCTGCATATTGGCTCGTCTTTGCTCCTAGTCGATAGCTGTTTGGCTCACTGCTGATCGCGCCAACCCATACAATGCCGACTCCGGCTCTGAGTTCGCTCTCGTGGTGGAACGAGCAACCATCCACATAGACCTTGGGTAGACCTTGGCATACATTCTCTTTATAATACCGGTGGTTGGAGGGTAGTGTTGGAGTCGTCATCTGCAGAGCTGTTGAGATTGCTGGTTCGTCATCATTACAATGTTGACACTCCGCCAGGCCTCTGCCCAGGGCCATCTTGTTGTTCTGCGCATATTTCACGTCAATGTCGTAGCCTTGTAGTGCCATCATCCATGATGCTATGCGACTATTTGTGACTCTTCCCACCCTTAGCATCTGGCTGTTGAGGAAAGCCACTGGTTGGTGGCATGTTTCTATTATTATTTTCTGTCCCCCGATGTAGCTGCGGAAGTGTTCCATTGCCCACACCGTGGCCAGAAGGGCTTTTTCGCAGTCAGTGAATCTGGTCTCCACTCCTGTCAAGGGTCTGCTCGCGTAGGCCACAACACGCTTGTCGGTGTCATACTTCTGTGCCAGGGCGGCACTGAGGCAGTGTGGGGAGAAGCTTGCCTCTAGGTAGAACTCTTTGTCCTTGTCTGGGTAGGCTAAGCATGGCGCGGAGCAGAGTTTGGCTTTCATTTGTTGGAAAGATTCTTCTTGGGCCTCTTTCCACTCGAAGGGTTTGTCCTTGTGGAGGAGCTCATTCAGTGGTCTGGCGATCTCTGCGTAATCTTCTATGAACTGCCGAGAGTAGTTGCAGACTCCTAGGAAGCTTCTCAGTTCTCTCAGGTTGCTTGGTGTTTTAATGGTTTGGATGGCTTGTATTCGTCCTTCTTGGGGCTCGATGCCATCCGGGCCAATTGTCAGACCCACGTACTTCACCTTGGAGCGGCACCATTGACCTTTGGTAAGTGCCAGCTTGGCTCCTGCAGTTTTCAGTTGGGTCAGGACATGTCTAATTTCATTCAGGTGGTCCTCCAATGTTCTGCTTCTCATGAGGATGTCGTCCACATAAATGAGGTTCCCCCGGGCTGCGGCGTCACTCATTGCTTTATGCAGGAATATGTTGAATTCGGATGGAGAGTTTGAGTATCCGAATGGGCATCGATTCCATGTATACTGGCTGTTGCCGAAAGAGAAGGCCAATTTGTACTGGTCCGCCGGGTCCACTCTCATGGTCCAGAATCCATTTGCCACGTCTACAGTGGAAAAGTAGCGGGCTCCTTTCACTTTGGCCAGTTCCTGGTCCAGATGAATCATGGGCCAGCGAGAGAGTGGGACTTGTTTGCTGAGAGGACGGTAGCCAATTGTGAGTCGCCATTTCCCAGTTGGTTTCAGCACCGGCCAGATAGGGGAGTTGTATGTTGAATTACACCCTCTGATGATGTTCTTTTTCAGTAGATCATCCAAGATTTCCTGAATCGAGTCGTATGCTGCCAGCGGTATTCTGTACTGTCTCACAAATGTTGGTGGTACATTTGGGTCAGTTGGGATGCGCACAGTGTGGAGGTCGGTGACCCCACAGTCAGTTGAATCTTTTGAGAAGATTGGCTTGAATTCATGGAACAATCTCCGAAGCATCTCTCTCTGCTCATCTGTTGTCAGGGCGTCAGCTTTCTCCAACTGTTGGTTTATTTCTGCTTCGAACCCTGGGTATGGTTCCTCTGGTGGCATGTCAGTGGTGGTTGTTTTCCCCGGTTGTGATGCTATGGCATAGACAAGCATATCTCCTTCAGTGGTCAGTGATGTGCCGCAGATTGCTTCATCCTGCAGTAGCTCGTGCGGCCTGACGGTTATCATCTTGGTCGGAGATGTGAACAAGACCTTGTCAATACCAAAGTCTTGGATTAGAGAGGGGGGAAGTTCTCCAATAATAGGTATCGTTAGTTCAAAGTCATGGAATGAACAAGCGATCAGCATTCCTAATGTTTGACGTGCCTTCAGTTCAATAGGGAAGTGTGTCGGGTTCTGAACCAACAGGTAGGTTGAACGATTGTTTAGCTCGAGCAGGGGTGTACCACAAACTCTTAGGTCCAGCTTCTTGAAGGTGGGAAGGGGTTGGAAGAAAGCCTGTGCGCCTGGTAGTCATTGTCCTCTGAGGATTACTAGGCGGATTGATGCTCCTGCTGTTCGTGGAGGGATGATTCCATCAATCTCACTGGCTGCTTGGCATGCCTGAGGGATGGTTTGTCCTGACATCATCTGTTCTCTTTCTGTGGACAGCAGGTGTTTCTCGGTGTCGACTTGGGACCACAGGACTTGGTTGATTGTGTCCAGCTTGGCACCCATCCTGATTAAGAGGTCGGCTCCAACGCAGAATGAAGAGTGGAGTTGGGGGACCACACTTACGTAGTGGTAGATCTTCTTCTTTTCGATCTGCAGTGAGACAGCACACACTCCGATTGCCTTGAGGGATGTCTGTGGAGTCTCTGCTGAGTGGAGGTGGTGGCTACGCTGTACGAAGATGGGGGGCAGATGGCATGTGCTCAACTCATTGTACAAGTCCAGGCTGATTGCTGATTTTTCAGCTCAGAGGGTAACCACAGCTTTTGGGACCGGAAGACCTTCAATGGTGATGCCTCCCACCATACAGGGACTGTAGATTGGAGAGTCTCCATTGTGTAGCGAGCAGAGGAACGAACTGTGATCCTTGAAGGTGTTTCTTGATCCTTGTGGCGATGTTGGCTCACATGGATTACAGCTCGGGTCGCTATTGAATGGCATGTGCATCGAGGCCGCTCTGCTTGGTGTCTGGATGATGGCCACCTGTCTGTCTGGGGTTTGCTGACTGGGAGCCAGAGGTTTGGGGTTGTCCACTTGAGCCCACATCCGTCCTTGGTGACAGTCGATGAGTGGCGCTAAGCGGTCCAGCAGGTCTTGGCCAATAAGGAGAGGTTCAGTGTCCAGAGCGCAAATGTAGATGGGGTGTGCCAGGCTCATTTCCTGAAATTTTAGGTCAACCCACGCTCATTTGGTAATGGGCGACTGGTCCTGAGTGTAACTGGTGATATTGATGTTACAGGCCTCCGTCTGTAGGGGCTTTCCCAAGGAGAGCATGGTTCTTTCCAGTTCTGAGAATGTTTTCTCACACATCAAGCTGATTTCTGATCCCGAGTCGAGCAGGGCAAGGGAGTTGATGCAGCCCCCTATTACCACTGATGTGTAGATGCGTTGTGCGTTGCCTTTCCGGATAAGATTTCCCAAGAAGATTAGAAAAGGGACGGTGTCTGTGGTAACGGTTCCATGGGGTGTTCTGATGATATCTGGATCCCCCCAGCCGACTAAATAGACTCTGGGTTTTGGAGCAGAGGACACCGGTACTAGTCATGCGGACGGTTGATCTGGGTCCGGCTTCTTGGGTGAGCTAGGCGGTGCAGGGGAGCGTGTGGGAACTTCCAGGTTTCTGACAGCTTCTTCCACACACCTACGGATCATTTCTTCCATCCCCGGTTGCGTTCCAGGTCCCGGGGTCTCATGTCCATACCTGTTCCCTCGGTAGGGCGGGAATTTCTTTTCCAAATGGTCTCTGTTTCGTGGTTGAAACATGTTTTGGAATTTTACCCTTGGCTGCTGGTGAGACTGGTTGGTTCCAGTGCTTCCCTGATTCTGTCTGCCATGATGTTGTCGAGGGGGTCGGCGCCCTTGGTTTCCCACTCTCGTCTTCATCCTTGGTGGAGGCATCTCGTTGCCTTCCAGCATCAGGCCCCCTTGTGGTTGGGCTTGGATTCCGAAGACCCTTGAGTCCTGGTCCGTTCCCCTGTTTGGGCGTGTCCGCGTCTCCCAGGCTAGTTGCGCATACTTCCTCATCTCCTGCATGGTGAGGTCTCCGGCTCTGCAGTGCATGGTGACGTCATATCGCACGCTGTCATGGAGGTTGTGTAGGAATAGCGACTTAAAGGACGTGTCTTCTTCTAGCCCAGGGGCGTTCCGACCTTGAAAGTAGGCTGCCCTCAGGCGTCTGTAATATTCACGTGGGGGTTTGTTTCTCCTCTGAGTAACCCCAAATGCACCGAGGGTGGCAGACGCTTGGTCAGTGTACAGCGAGTATTCTTCACGCAGGGCTCGGCAGAGCGTAGAATACCGGTCTCTCATACCTGGTGGGAGTGTTTCCATAAACACATGCACTGTTCTGGCCGTTGTCTTCCAGATGAGTTGCAATTTCTCCCTGGAGGACGCCTGTGGTAGGTCAAGGAGGCAACGTTCAACCTCCTGTAGGTAATCATCCACATTGGATTCTCGACTATTTGGGTCAAAACGTTCTATATCCTTAGCCATGGACTCAATCTGGCGGGTGCGGATTCCTTCTCCCCGGTAGGGGCTTGAGCTGTCAGAGTCGTCGGAGTCATATGCGTCCTGATAAGGATCACGATAGGCCCCCTCTCTGTGTCCCATGGTTGGGTTCCAGTCCGAGCGTGCTGGTATGCCACGTGCTGCGTAGGCACTGTTGGCAGCGGGAGCTTCGGTGCCTGCCATATTCCTCGCGACATTTAAGTGATCCCCGGTCCTCCAGGGCAGAGCCCTCTCTTCTTCCTGACTCGGCCTTGATTGGCTCCGGTAAGGGCCTGCTGGTCTCTGGAGTGGGACATCAGGATCCACTAGACGGGGTGTATGGCCAGTCCGGTGGTAATCAAGGGTCGTCAGGCTCCCGGGCTTTACTGGATTTCTGGCTAGGGTTTCTGGATTCATTGGAGTTGCGGCCTGCATGGCCTTTTGGAGCTTGCGTTCCAGAACTTCTTCTCTTCTCCTGGACGCCTGTAGTTGTGACCTCAGCACATCACTTGGTTCCTCCTGGCTCCGATCCTCGTCAGTTACCGTGCCACTGCACTCCGTTCCCTGTTGGTATATCGGGGTTGACGAGATTGCACTTATCCTGTGGTCCCTTGCAGCCTCTTCCTTCCGCTGGCTGGCAGCCAGCCGCTGGTGTAGGACATCACACTCTTTCCGCATTTGCTCAGTGTCGCTTTGGCTCTGGGAAATTTCCATTAGAGCCTCCCTAATCTTGTGTCTCAGGTGGGAGTTGACTCGTTGTTCCGCCTGGTATGAGTTTTCCAAGGCGGCAAGTTGCTGCAACTGCTCTCTGGCTTGCAGTTGACTCTTCCTATGGTACAACAGCGTCAGTTGGCCGCACACTTGTGGAATGGTGCGTTGCTGGCCGGTGGGATTGTTAATGTAAGCGAGCAGCTCTTCAATCGTCTGATCACAGGTGTCTGCATCGCAGTGACTTATGTCATACATCTCTTCTGTTGAGAGTTTAATGAGGCCGGCTACTAGTTGGGGCAAGTCGGCCGCTCCAGAGGGGTTTCTCTGAGTTGGTTGCTCCTGGTCACTCATCTTTTGATTGAGGTGGGACGGGCAGTAACAACTAATCACACTCGTTTGCGTTACAAGGGTACACACGTAGGGTGTTTTACAATGCGAAAAATGCACAGGCAGACTCCTGACTGGTGCCTATAGCTTTACGCGAACATAAAGTAACCACTGCCCTAACAGTTGGGATGGCGTGGCAGCCCGATCCCTCAAATTGGCAGGTTGGACGGATTTTTACCGTCCACAAACAATCACTATTTCGTGAGCACTACAACTAACCACTTAAATGTGCTCTTAAAAGGAAAGATACCCACAGCTACACAGTGTTAATGTTTGGTGTGCTTTGCAGTTGCAAATGGGTAAGGATAAAGCTTTGGATAAAACACAATTCAAAGGAAAGAGGGAGAGAAAAGGGATAGGTTAAGAAAGGGAAAAAAAAAATGGATTATTGTGTATTCCTACTATGATACAGCTGGAATAAGATACCCTCACACGGGGCACCAATTATGTTGTGCACAGAAGGAGGTCAGATTGATTATTGGCAAATATTATTGATAATCATAGAGTATGATTATAAGATCGATTAATTATGCGTAAAAATTAATAAACGGGGCACCACCCTGGTATCAGGGACCAATAATCAAGCCGCTTGAATCTTAAATTTAGAATGTTAAATTCCAAACATCAGTCTATTAATTGCCAAACGAAGGGTTTGAGTTCAAGCACTGGCTATCAATATTCAGCTGTATTCCAAGTAGACACACACAAAGAATCACGATCCAGCTGTCCTTAATTACAACAAATTTATTAAACGCAGTACATCAATGTTACTCAATAATACTCCATTCAACAATTCATAGCAACACCAAACATATAATCTAATAATCAAAATAATATAAAACGCATGTAGTGTGTATGTGTGTGTGTATGTATGAGGGTGAGTGTACGTGTGCGTATGCGTATGCGTGTGTGTGTGTGCGTGCGTGTGACGGATCTGATAGAGCCGGGTTGTAGCACCACGTTAGTGATGACGTACCACCCCCCTTTGGACAATGGCGGATAGGCCGCGTGAGGTAACAAAGGGGTTGAGACTAAGGGAGGGAACCACGTGGTTTAATTCGTGGTTTCGATCTCGGGGTGACCGCCAGGAGGTACGGAGCGATACGCTCTGGTCCACTAAACGTATAAGCACGTGAATGTGTGTATGTGTGTGTGGGGGTGCGAGAGCGCGGAGCGTAAGTAGTGGAAGAGAGTGAGAAGAAAACAGTGAAAAGGTACATAAACCGCGATCAGAAAATCTGATCGACCCCAAGAGTCATACACGGTGATTTTACCACTCGGTAACCAGGCGGACGAACGGGGTTCATGCGCTGGGTACCGATCTTTTAACAGGTAAACTCTCCGTTACTCCTCTGTCTGTGATGAGTTCACAGTGCGTCTGCGCCGTGAGGAGCGCACAATTCAACGTCAGGACAGTAATTCAATCAACATAAAACCAATTGGTTACCAAGCATTGCATTCATATAAATCTGAAGTTACTGCTTAAACTATACTCTGCCCAGACATAAGCCTCTTACTTTGCGTTGCTCCGCGATTCTTCCATGCGTACAGCGCGGTCCGTGGAGGCTGGCAGGCCGTTCTTTCGGCGCTGATGAGCTGGTTTCCTCAGGGGCAGCGGTGGGAAACAGCGATGTCGACGAAGGGGAAAAGGATTCGGTCCTAATTCCCGACGAAACTCTTTCGTCCTTCTGCAGGAGATTCACAGCTGACTGTGCGTCGCTGGCGGGGATCCGTGGAGAGAACAGTCTGAAAACTCGACCCGCGAGTTGAAGACGTGTGGCCTAGGTCTTGTCGTAAAAATAAAAAGAAACTTGACTCGAAAGAGAGAGAGAGTCAGTAAACTAAAATAAGAAAAATAAAATAACAAACGTTTGCGGAGATGCTCCCTTTTTGCAACCGATTCTCACAGAGGACTTGAAGAGGTCCGAGTGGTCTTGCGGCGCACGGGAAAAAAGCAACGGGTTGCGGGGGCCGTTACCTTTTATTACCTGGGTGACGTCAGGGGTCTCCCCCTTACGTTACCCGACAGTCCTTTGGCTCTCAGCCAATGAGGAGTTCATGTTTTGATTTGAATGTTGATTTACGACCACAGCGGGGGTCCGCGAAGGAATTTGGCCACGCCCTGGCCAGCCGTTACAACTCTAGCTCAGGCTTTTAGATTTCCATGCAGGCCTTTCTTTGTTCTCCTTACAGGGCTCAGGGCCCAACAGTGTACAGCAAGTATTCTTCCAGCAGGGCTCGGCAGAGCGTTGAATAGCGTTGAATAGCGGTCTCTAATGCTAATCTAACACATGCACTGTTCTGGCCATTGTCTTCCAGATCAGTTTCAATTTCTCCCTGGAGGATGCCTGCGGTAGGTCAAGGAGGCAATATTCAACCTTCCGTGGGTAATCATCCACGTTGGATTCTCGACTATTCGGGTCAAAACGTTCTATGTCTTTAGCCATGGACTCAATCTGCCGGGTGCGGATTCCTTCTCCCCGGTAGGGACTTGAGCTGTCAGAGTCGTCTGAGTCATATGCGTCCTGATAAGGATCACGATAGGCCCCCTCTCTGTGTCCCATGGTTGGGTTCCAGTCCGAATGTGCTGTTGTGCCACGTGCTGCGTGGGCACTGTTAGCAGCGGGAGCTTCAGTGCCCGCCATATTTCTTGTGACATGCAAGTGATCCCCGGTCCTCCAGGGCAGAGTCCTCTCTTCTTCCTGACTCGGCATTGATTGGTTCCGGTAAGGGCCTGCTGTTCTCTGGAGTGGGACATCAGGATCCACTGGACAGAGTGTATGGCCAGTCCGGTAGTAATCAAGGGTCGTCACACAACTGGGCTTTACAGGATTTGTGGCTAGGGTCTTTGGCTTCATAGGAGTCGCGACCTGCATGACCTCTTGGAGTTTACGTTCCAGAACTTCTTCTCTTCTTCTGGATGCCTGTAGTTGTGACCTCAGCAGATCACTTGATTCCTCCTGACTCCGATCCTCGTCAATTACTGTGCCACTGCACTCCATTCCCTGTTGGTATATCGGGGTTGACCAGACTGCTCTCATCTTGTTGTCCCTTGCAGCCTCTTCCTTCCGCTGGCTGGAGGCCAGTCGTTGGTGTAGGACATCACACTCTCTCCGCATTTGCTCAGTGTTGTTTTGGCTCTGGGAAATTTCTGTTAGAGCCTCCCTAATCTCGTGTCTTAGATGGGAGTTGACTCGTTGTTCCGCCTGGTATGCATTTTCCATGACGGCGAGTTGCTGTAACTGCTCTCTGGCTTGCAGTTGAGTTTTTCTAGATGTCCACACCTTTTGTTGTCCCAACCATCAGACATCAGATGTCCACACCGACAGATGTCCTCACAGTCAGATGTCAGGTATCCCTTCTGTCACTTTTACCCACAGTAGATGTCCAAACCACAAGAAGTCCCCTCCATCAGATGTCCACACCGCCAGATGTCACCATCATCAGATGTCAGATGTCCACCCAAGATGTTCCCACAGTAAGATGTCCCAACCATCAGATATCAAATGTCCACACCATCAGATGTCACCACTGTCAGTTGTCTACACCGTCAAATGTCAGACGTCCACACCACCAGATATCAGATGTCCAAACTGTCAGACATCCATAGTGTCAGATGTCCCCACTGTCAGATGTCAGTTGTCCACACCGTCAGATGTCCCCACCATCAGATATCAGATGTCCAAAGTGTCAGACATGCACAGTGTCAGATGTCCCCACCGTCAGATGTCAGAAACCCACACTGTCAGATGACCCCACCACCAGATATCAGATGCCCAAACTGTCACACATCCACAGCGTCAGATGTCCACACCATCAGATGTCAGATTTCCACATCTTCAGATGTCCACACCATCAGATGTCTAATGTCCACACCGCCAGATCTCCCCACCATCAGATGTCAGATGTCCACACCTGAGGTGTCCCCACAGTCAGATGTCAGATGTCCCCACCGTCAGATTTCCACATCTTCAGATGTCCAAACCTCAAAATATTCACACCCTCAGATGTCCCTACCATCAGATGTCAGATGTCTATGCCGTCGAATATCCACACCATCAGAAGTCTGATTTCCACGCCGCCAGATTTTCCCACCATCAGTTGTCACGTCCACACCGTCAGTTGTCCCCACCGTCAGATGTCCACACCATCAGATATCAGATATCCACACTGTCAGATGTACCCACCGTCAGATGTCAGATGTCCCCACCGTCGGATGTCAGATGTCCATATAATCAGATGTTAACACAATCAGATGTCAGATGTCTCCAGCGTCAGATGTTCCCACTTTTAGATGTCCCCAGTGTCAGATGTCAGATGTCCACACTGTCAGATGTCCCCACAGTCTGATGTCAGATGTCCACACCATCAGATGTCAGATGTCCACACTGTCAGATGTACCCACCGTCAGATGTCAGATGTCCCCACCGTCGGATGTCAGATGTTAACACAATCAGATGTCTCCAGCGTCAGATGTTCCCACTTTTAGATGTCCCCAGCGTCAGATGTCAGATGTCCACACTGTCAGATGTCCCCACCGTCTGATGTCAGATGTCCCCACCATCAGGTGTCCCCACCGTCAGATGTCCCCACCATCAGATATCAGATGTCAGATATCAACATCCCCACCATCAGATATCAGATGTGCACACCGTCAGGTGTCAGATGTCCCCACCATCAGATTTCCACATCGTCAGATATCAGATGTCCACACTGTCAGAAGTCCTTACCGTCAGATGTCATCACCATCAGATGAGAGATGTCCACAATGTCGGGTGTTACCACCATCAGATGTCCACACCATCACATGTCAACAACCTCAGATTTCCCCTCCATCAGATATCAGGTGTTCACTATTCCAGATGACAGATGTCCAAACCATCAGATATCAGGTGTTTACTATTCCAGATGTCAGATGTACACACTGTAAAATGTCCATACTGCCAGACGTGATATGTCAAAATCATCACGTGTCACCACCGTCAAATGTCAGATGTTCACACAATCAGATTTCCCACCAATAGATGTCAGATGTCCTCACTTTTCGGATGTCCCCCACTGTCAGATGTCAGATAACCACATCTTGAGATGTCTCCACAGTCCGATGTCCACACCTTCAGATGTCCACATCATCAGATGTCCACATCATCAGATGTCCCCACCATCAGATGTCCCCACCGTGGGTGTGAGTGTATTTATGTATGTTTATATAATTTGAAGTATTCATGAATGTTCTATACAGTTTCAAAATAATGTCAAAGTAAGTCAAAGTCAAAGTAATGTCAAAAGCGCTCTTGTAATGTCGTTTGTGGCCATAAGGGGTACTGCTCCACAGACTAATAGAATAAACATGCGAGGAAGAAAACTTGAACTCTTCTTCGAGATCAGATAACGGTGCAGCGCTCCAAGGTATGAGAAGTGTGTTTCTCATTCTTTTCACCCGCTTGGAGAAGTTTTTGTGCCCGTTGACAAGTGTGGGCACATTCTCTGTGATGGATTATGGAAAGCGCCACCTTCCCCATGGCAATGGGGAGTCGGTGCACCAGGAGGACCACGACTGGACGTATGTCCAGTACCACCGCAGCCGTCAAGTCTGTCAGCACGTCAAATCCGATAACCCCACCCATAATTCGGAGAATAGCTGTGAATTTAGCTGACCTCATTAAGCCTGACACACTGTTGGAGGTTGTGGCCTTCCTGTGCGCCAACCTAACTCCCACCCATGACACGACCGCCACCCCCACCCCCCAGAAGTGCAGCCCCGTCCCAGTACCTGCTCCCAGATCGGCATCCATGTGCTCCACCAGCGTGCAAGCGGTTATCCACGGCCCATCTCCTGAGCCTACATCAGTGGAGAAGAGATTGGTGGCCACTATGACTGCTCCGGTGGCGCGTGATTCATCTCTGGATCGCCCAGCTGAGGACGACAATGGAGAGGAGGTGGGTGAGAGAGAGGAGGATGATGCTGCTTGTTAGGTTCAAGCAATCTAGAATATTTAGAATACTACGCACAAGGAAGGAAGACAAGAGAGATCAGCTTTTACTTGCGAGGAGAACGGATGGAGAGATGCTTAGTTACAGTCTCCTACCACTTTGAAGTATATCCTGCCGGGCCCTCTCTTCTTATTTCCTGAGTTGTCCCTAGGTTACACAAAATGTTGCTTAAGAAATGTCACAGGATACATGGGTCATTGGCCAAAATAAAATGTTCAGGTTAAAGGTGCAGCATTCTTCTTTATCAGCCGAGAACAGAATGCTCCTCTGTTTTTTATCAGCTTGAAGAGGAAATGCTGCAAGGCTCGAATTGCCATCTGCAACAGTTTCTGTTGATTAGTAACCAAATATAAAGGTATAAAGGAAACGAGTAAATATGGGATAAATTATATACAATTATCCTAACATTTCCCTCCTGTTGATCACATATTTGCTCAAAGTCTCATATCACTCTGACAGTCTCTTCACTAGGATTTTTAACTGTCGGATCATTTTTCTGAAAACAAATATGTTTACATGTCATGTCATGTCATTTTCCAACTGCTTATCCATGACCGGGTCGCTGGGGTAGCAGTCTAAGCAGGGGCCCCCCGCCCACGACTGCTACCCAATTCACATTGCACCAGTCCCTTCTGACACCTCCTGCGGGTGGTGAGCCTACTGGAGGTGGTTCCTCGTCGGGGAATCGAACCCCGGTCTTCCGCATAACAGGCGGAGATACTCATCCACTATACTAAATATGTTTACACTCAAGAGGTTAAGTTAGGCCAGTCCTTCTCAAATAGTGGGGCGCGCCCCCCCCAGGATGCGATGCCAGGGGGGGCACGTGTGACCCTGGGGAACATGTTTTTTTTTTTTGCCGTACTAGAATAAAGTGTAATTAGACATCCACTACAGTAGGTGGCAGTGGTGCTCTCATTGTCAGAGTGTGCGCAGGGAGTATTAGCTCTATGGTGTAGAGTTTTTTGCACCGAGCATTCGCGCACACACAGCACAGAGCAAGAGATATGAAGTGCAGTAAACAAACCCTCAAGAGACACCATGAAAAAATACTTAATAATGATGAAATTAATTTCAATTCATTTTTGTTTTGTAGGTTAAAGTTTTGTTTTATATATTGGGCTCCTGAGTTAATGTTGCGGATCAATTTAAATGTATTATCATTTATTGATTTTATTTTTCAGTATCAAATGGTTCAATTAGCCAGTCAAAAAATGTTTATAGTTTAAATAAGAATTGATTTTTTTTTCAATTTCAGCTTAATTGATGCACTTTAAATCTTTTCTGTTACTGACTAAAAAACAGTGTTAATAAAGTTATTTATTAACATTGTCAATAAAGTTATTCTTTGTTGTACGTTGGTCTATAATATAGACGTATAAATACGTATAAACGTATAAATATAACATAAATATATAAATATATACTCTACATTTCTTTCTTTTTTGTTTTTTGTTTTCTTTAATGTTAATAATGATACACTGTTATGCAGAGGTGTACTTATAACAATTTCATAGTCAAATGATACTAATTATAGTCACGGCGGAGAGTGGGGGGGCGCAAAATGTTTTCTTCTTCCTAGGGGGGGCGTAACAGAAAATAATTGAGAAGCACTGAGTTAGGCAAACCACTTCATACGTCACGTCATAATCTTCTGAGAACAAGTCAGGCAGATCGTAGTCATTGTCACCATCTTTCTTGTGATCATTGAGGGCAATTCTGTTCTGAAATGCCATCAGGAATGTGGCTTCCAGCTGGTCATGGACTGCGTCGAACCTCGAAGCCTGTGTCCAATTACCTAGTCTCTGAACATTGTAGTGGATGTAGTTTATTCTGTCTACTTTTTTAATTAAATGTACACCACCAACAGATAGATGACTCAAAACTGGCTGCAACTTGATCTGTTAATTTATATTCATCAGGAACTCCGCGAGGTACGCCAATTGTGTCTATATATGTAGGGTCTCCAGCAGTTTGCCATGGAGATGACCTCTTTTTATGGGTTTGCCATTTTTGTGGTAACACATTATCTAGCTTGATTAATAATTCACTAACCGAGGTTGGATATATTGAAAGAGGTAATAGAAGGGTTACTAAGTGGTTACGAAGTGGCAGTGGCCTGTCACATTAGTGAAAGGCCACTGCCACTTAGTAGGTAGCCCGTCAAATAATCTTCCATCGCTACACCACCACCAGATGTCGCTTCTCAGTTGTGGGCTAAAGTCCATGGGAAAAGTAATAAAAAGTCAAGCACCCAAATGGCTTTCCCAGACCAGTCATGTTTATACACGTGAAATTGCCTGAGGTGACCTTAGTTGAAAATATAACTTGCAAGATTGGTCTGGGGCCCACGCACACAACACAGTCCTTTTGTGTTAAATTAATGGCCTGTTCAGCAATAAGTAGCCAGTTATTACTTTGTCCTGACACTTCCGTATTTAAATAAATGTCTTTATCGTAATCATTTAGGGCTATATTTTGTGCAATACCTTTGGCTTCTTTAGTGTATCTACTTACTTTAGGGGTTTCCAACAGAATCATAGTATGGTTTTCGCAAACTATCAAAGGGAAATAGGGATCCGTCCCTGAGGAATAGGCCCACAGGAGAAACCCCCAACAGGAGGTATTGTATAAGATTGCGAAGGGCGGTCTAAGGGTTTCATTTCCCATGCCCAGTTGAATGTTTAGTATTGATCCCTGCCTTTTTAGCGTTACTTTATTGTGAAAATATTTTGCCACAGGACTCTGCCCTGATGGCTAGTAGGTACCGTCCTGAGTCTTAATTAACGTATTCCAAATCGAGTCCAGCACATGGCCCGTCATATACCACCATTGGTCCAAATAACCCTGTCCAGTGATATGTTGTTCATTAGAGAATCCTTTTAAGCTAGCAGTTGGAATTTGTAAGTTGATTGTGGTGCTAGGCCCAATGGTGACCCTGATTGAATAATTATATGCCCAGGAAATTATCCACCATCTTCCAGGATGGGTCTTCATCAATTTGTTTTTGCTTTTGTTTCTCCAATATCTTTCTCATGTAATCAGCTAAATTGGCTTCGTCATCAGATTCCCACTGGTTTTTGAATTGAGGTAGTTTATATGGTCTACCAAACAATGTTTCATAAGGTGTTAGCCCAGAAGTGCTTGTTATATTAATGTATAATTTTACTAAGTCTAAACATTGTGTCCATGGTCTTCCCGTTTCTTCAATGCATTTTTTCAATCTGTTTTTTGTTGTTCCATTCATTCTTTCTACTAGTCCAGCACTTTGAGGGTGATAAGCGCAATGATTCTTTAGATCGATATGAAACATTGTTCCAATTTTCTTTATTAGTTGGTTTACAATATCAGCACCATTGTCGCTGTATTTTTTTCTCAGGAATTCCATACCTTGGAATTATATCTTTGCACAGTGCTTTTGCTACTGTTAATGCATCTGGATGTTTAGTTGGAAATAGTTCTATCCACTTTGAAAATGCATCTATGATGACCAGGCAATACGTCTTCCCTTCGACCTGATTTAATTCTATGAAGTCCATGTGTATTATTTGGAATGGGTATTGTGGTGTGGGAAAAAGTCTTCTTCTCGGTCTCAAGTTTCCTTGTGAATTGTGTGCCCATTTATATAGTTTTTTTTGTTAGAATAGGTTTCTTGTTTGGTCATACATAGATGTCATTTTCTATTGTTGCTCCTTTTTTTCCATTGTTGTTTTTTTCTGATTCTGGACTTTGTTGTTGCATATCTTTTAGTATGGTTTGATCAACTTGTTTGTTTTCTTGTACAGTCAAGACTAGCGTTTGTCCTTCTGCTGCAGCTTTTGCTGTTCTATCTGTGAACACATTTCCTAAGGATATGCTGTCTGTCCCTGACGTGTGTGCTGCACATTTACATATTGCTATTGTTTGGGCAATTGTACCACTGCTAATAACTTTGTAAGTAGGTCTGCATGTGTCACAGCTTTTCCTAGTGATGTTATCATGCCTCTGTTTTTCCAGTATTTTGCAAATGTATGTACAGTTGCATAAGCGTATTGACTGTCTGTGTATATTGTGACTTCATTCCCTTCCATTCATTTGCATGCTTCTGTTAATGCCACTAATTCTGCTGCTTGAGCTGAGTAGTTTGAGGGTTATTTTTCTGCTTTTAAAATGTCTATGCTTGTTACTACTGCATAGCCTGTTTGAGTTTTGCCTTATTCATTCTTTTTTGAAGATCCAACTACAAACAGGACTTCTCCTGTTGGCAGATGTTGACCTTGTAAATCATTTCTGCGTTTGGCTGATTTTTCTGCTAACTCTTGGCAATCATGTTTGGTGCCATCTTCTGGAAGTGGCATTAGTGTGGCTGGATTTAAGGTTGTGCATCTCTCAATTGTCAGATGTGGTTGTGACAGCAATGTGGCCATACAAGATAAATGTGTTGCTGGCAACAGAAATGTCATGTTTGTTTGTAACAATAGGGCTGACTCTGCATGTGGTACTTTTAACGTTAAGGGGTTGAATACCACTATAGTGGCGCTAGTTTCCACTGCCATTTATGCTGCATTCACTGCTCTAACGCAGTGTGGTAATGCACAAGCTACACTGTCTAATTTAGAGGAGAAATAAGCGATTGGATTCATTTTTACTCCATGCTGTTGTCCCAATTCAGAGGTCATGAACTGTCCTTTGCAGTCAACCATTTGTATAAAGGGTTTATTGTAATATGGTAGTGCCAGCGCTGCGCTTGACACTAGTAGTTGTTTAATTTCACAGAATGCTTGTTCAGATTCTGGTGTCCATTTCATTGGTGAGGTCATTTTTAAATCTTCCTCATACATCATTTTGGTCAAGGGTGCAGTAACTTCTGTTTAATTTGGTACCCAATTTCTACAGTAATTTGTCAGTCCCAAGAATGACAAAAAACATTTCTTAGTTTGTGGTTTTGGGGCTTGTATTGCTCTCCCTCCAGCACTAAGATTGTGACCTAAGTACTTGACTTGTCATTTGCACATTTGTTATTTATTTTTACTGACTTTGTGTCCTTCCTCAGCTAAATGTTTTAGCAGCGCAAGAGTATCTTTTAAACAGGTTGCTTCATCAGGGGAGGCCAGCAGCACATCATCTACATGAAGTAGGATCTGGCTGCCTCCCGGAGGTTGAAATTTCGCCATGCTTGCACTCATGGCTTGAGAATAAATCATTGGACTTTCGCAGTACCCTTGTGGCAGTCTTGTGAAAGTGTATCTTAGTCCTCCAAATGTAAATACAAACCAAAATTGACTGTCTTTCTGGACTGGCATTGAGAAGAATGTATTACTGATGTCCACCACAATGAATACTTTGGCATCTGGTCTTAATGAATTTAATAATGTGTAGGGGTCTGGTACACATGGAGCTCTCTGAATTACTGTTTCATTTACAGCTTGTAAATCTTGCACCATTCGCCAGTCAATGGAAGGCTGTGCTTTCTTGACTGGGAATATAGGTGTGTTACTGGGTGAATCATTGCATTCTACAATTACTCCTGCTTTGATTAGACTTTCAATTGCTGGCTTTATTCCTTCATATGCATCTGGTTTTAATGGATATTGTCTCACACATGGTCTGTATTCCGTTTTAGGTCTAATGTGAACCGGTAATGCACCTTTTATCAGTCCCACATCAGTTGGTCCTTTTGACCAGAGCTTGTCTGGAACTCCTTTTAATAGATCCTCCTCTTCCTGAGTAAGAACCATATTTCATTTTGGCTGCGGGTGTAGGTGCATTCCAGCTTGGACTTGTACAGTCCAGAACAGTGCTTTCCTTTGTAAACCTGTGGAGGCACTTGTTTCTACACCTTTTGATGTGAACACACAATCATTTGCTCTCTCATCTTTGTTCATGATTTGACTCAATTCTTTCCATTGTCTGTTTATTTTTTCAAAAGTGAGACATGAGCGGCAGTCCACAATTTGTGCAGTCCTTCAACATCACTTCCCATGACCATTCCCACGGCTGCTGTACTTTCTGTGTCCGAATAGGGATAATTTAGAGTCATTTTGGTTGGTGTTACTCTGTTTAGGCTTTTCTCATACTCAGGTCTGACATGTAAATTTTCATCTCCCATTTTGTCTTGTTTCACAGTTATTAATTTCAATCCTTCTGCTAACAAAGCAGAAGCAGTTGGCTGAGGTAGTCTGTTTGGGATGGCAAGGGAATAATAATAATTAGGTGCTCCTGAACCTTTTAAGACATAGAGATCTCCGACTTGTATTTCAGCTTTTCTTTTTACGGCAATGTTTCCTTCTGGCGTTGGAACTAATGCTAAGCCTAGCAATAGCAATAAATCTCTGCCCAAGAGATTTATTAGACAGTTTTGAAACATTAATATGGACACGTCTGTGGAGATTCTCATTCATCCAGGTCATAGTAGCCTAGAAGCCCTTCGGATGAAGGACGAAACGTCTTCAATAAAGAAAGAAATCCAGTTGCCTTGACTAAACGATCACCTGATTAATATGGACAGTTGGCAAGATTGTCCTTCGGGGTCTCTTATCCACAATGGTTCAGTTGTTGCCACATAGGTCAGCAAGCGGAAAACTGTCCAAACTAAGACAGTTTGTTCACTCAATCTAACATTAGGTACAGATTCTCTACATGCTACGTGCCTGTCTGTCTGATTTTCTTTTTCTTTTTTAAGGCTTTTTCTGCGTGACACACATGGTTCACATATTCCTCAAGATTTCCTGTGCCTAGGCCAATGTAATGTTTGTTGACCCAGCATCGGATACCGTCTCGGGATCCTGCATGTCAGGCATTTTTTAATTGTTGTTGGAAAGCGCCAGACATCTTGGTCTTCCTGGAGACCACTGTGAATTTTGAACGCAGTTGTCATTCTCACTCTATATTCCTCAAATGGTTCATCATCTTTTTTTTTATTCTCCCTATCTCAGTGTAGTTTGCTCTTTGTCTGAAACGTGCAGTTGCTCTTTGAATTAAGTCATGCACTCGGTTAGTCAGAGTTTGAGAGTCGTGGGCCAAAATTGCACCATGATCTATGGGACTCCAGTCTCCTCTTACATAATGCCATACATAATGTCTGGTCCAAGAGCTGTCATCCACACTTGTTGGACTTCTTGTCCGTTCAGTTGGTATGATTGTAGCAGATTTTCTACGTCTTCCGTGAATTTAACTATATTTTTTTTTGTGAGAAATTACTCCGTCCAAAGCCTTTTTCACATACTCAATATTCCAGGTCCTATAGACCAGAATAGAACGTTCAACATCTTTCGTGTTCGGGTTAGCCACCTCAGTCATTGGATAAAGGTCTGTATTATTGAGGGGCAGGTCGGTCATTACTTGAGCTGATGATTTGGGAGACAGTACTTCTCCCATTTTTGTCGACCAGTTTTCTACATTTCCTTTTGATCTGGTCAGCATGTTGATTTTGGTTCCTCATATTTTGGTGTTTTTTTCCTGATACGTCTGGATAAAGCTGCGCTATTGCACCTTTTGGTTCTTCTTGTTTTCTAAGTTACCACTGGTCCTGTCTCATCATACTCCCTCCTGTGGAACATTACTTGTTCCCTGTATTGTGTCATATTTTCCTTTTCCTGTCTCTTTTTAGTCCCTTCTTCTCTTTTTGTTGCAATTTTTAGCCAGTAATTTGTTTCCTCATAACCATGTTTCTTCATTTTCTTTAGGTCTTTTTTAGTTTTCTGTATTATGGAATCTCTAAGTTTAGTTATTTTTTGTGTATTTAGTTGGCCATCAAATTCATATTCAGTTATCCAAAAGTCGAGGTATTTTATTTCATCAGGATCCTGTTGTTCTATGTATTTCCAATCTTTATTTAATAGAATGTCTCTCGGTTTTAATTTATTACCTCCTTTTCCCATTTTAAATAGTTTTGGTCCAGGTTATTACACCAAGGGTGACTCTAAAACCTGGGATTTGTCTCAGTGGGACAGTGATAATTCACTTGATGTGGTAATTCTCACTTCAACTCTTTCGAGTGGAGAGTTCTTGCCTCTGCATCCACATCAAGTCACTGTTTACGTTCCCACTGTTTAAACACACAGTAATCTCCATTTACCGGTAAGTTTACTTTAAACACACAGTAACGTCCAGTTACCGGTCAGTTACTTTTAACGCGCAATGACCTCCAGTCACTCGCTTTTCCCCCCTAAGGAAACTCAAAACTCACCACTGTTGTCTTCCCTCCGTCGGTATGCCGTAAAACCTTCAGATCCCAGCTGGTGGGTAGAAGTCCAGCCCTGGAAAAGGATCTTTACGCAGTGGCCGCGGTCTTTCTGGTTTCCGCCTCACCTGCTGAAATCCTAGGGTATGTTGGCATCCGGCTCGAAGGACCAAAATTTTGTTAGGGTCAAGCAATCTAGAATATTTAGAATACTACGCACAAGGAAGGAATACAAGAGAGATCAGCTTTTACTCGCAAGGAGAATGGACAGAGAGATGCTCAGTTACAGTCTTCTACCGCTCTGAAGCATATCCCACCGAGCCCTCTCTTTTTATTTCCTTAGGGTTGTCCCTAGGTTACACAAAATGTTGCTTTACAAATGTCACAGGATACATGGGTCATTGCACAAAATAAACTCTTCAGGTTAAAGGTGCAGCATTCTTCTTTATCAGCCGAGAACAGAATGCTCCTCTGTTTTTTATCAGCTTGAAGAGGAAATGATGCAAGGGTCACATTGCCGTCTGCAACAGTTTCTGTTGATTAGTAACCTAATATAAAGGTATAAAGGAAACAAGAGTAAATATGTGAAAAATTATATACAATTATCCTAACACTGCTGCCGCTGTTGCCTGCGGTCCGGTTCCTTCCCTCCTCACTCACCTCCTCTCAGGCCAAAACCCCAGAGGGCGGCCAGACTGGCCCCGAGATTGGGGTCGAAGACACAGACAGCCCCGGGACCAGGTGACCTCTGACCGCCTCTGACCGCTGACCGCCCCATCGCTGCCCCCCAGGTCTCCTCCACTCCCACACAACCCGTGTGTGACCCCGCCGAGGAGGACCATCACTCCTTTGGCTGGACCCCTCCCCTCCAGAACCTTGGATTTTTCTCTGATGGATCTGGCAGGGCCCACACACACTCCCCCAGGCTCCATTTCTGCACGGAGACCCACAAGACATGTGAGCACAACCCAGAAACTCAAGGACTGCACATTGTGCATCAGGAACAAGATTCCGATCGTGGGGGACTCCAACAGGGGGAGATTGCCCCCTTTCCAGGACAATGACCTCCAGATTGACAGTTTTCCTGGTGCCACTTTCAAACAGATTGGTTATGTCTTGAAGCACGCTGTCTGCCTCCCAGAGGTGGTGGTCGTCATTATGTCGGCAGCGATCAACAACAGGGGACGAAAGCCTTGTGAGACAACAATGAAGCAGCTTCAGAAGGCAGTCCGAGTGGCTAGAGGTAAATTGCCACACGCCTCAATCCGTCAGATTAATTTTTTCAAAGCTCTGCCTTTCCGGGAACAAATTAATCTGCTGGCCCTTAACTCGTACATCAATAAGAATTACGATTCTATCCCCCAGTTACCAGTGGAGAAATTCTCCACCGAGAAAGACCAGATCCACTAGTCACGTGACACGGCAGCCAAGATGCTGTCACACTGGATGGCTTCATTAAACTAGACTGCCCCTCCTGGTTTAAGAATGTTCTTTTTTTTTTTAGCCAAATCCACCGAGCTCACTAAATCCCAGCTCTCTCTATTGAATAAAGGCCTCACTTTTATTCCCACCAAAGACAGCCAAATTAACAGTGAATCCCGCGCCAGATTCGACCTCCAGTCGTACCACAGACGACTTAAATTACTGTGTTATTTTGGCAATGACGACACCCTGAACCAACAACCCTTTACCTTGACATCAACCTGGACACCCCCAAATTACCGACCCATATTTGTGACCTCCTTCAATTAGACACAACATCATTTAGACATTTCTTTTATATTTCAAAAATTAAATCCACTCTCACACTGGACGAGAATCTGGCCCTGGATCAGTTGAAGGAAAACACAAATATTATTATTAAGCCAGCTGACAAGGGGAGCTTAGCAGTCGTAATGGACAGAAACCAGTACCTCTGGGGGGGGCATAGACAATTATGTAATTCGGAATACAATTTGAAATGGGAAAGACTCATGTATATAGAGACCTTCTCAGAAATTATTCAAATGTTTCAAAAATTAAAAGAAAAGAAATTCATGTAAAACAATTTAAATATTTAATTGCAGACACATAGCCTGTCCGCAGAAAGTTCTATTTACTTCCTAAAATTCACAAAAATCCGGCTGATTGGAGTAAACCTCGGTCAAAGCACTACAAAAATGTCACAAAAAAACATTACACTATTACAGCTATTTGGATGACATCTGGGGCATTTGGATATTTTCTCAGGAAGAGTTCCTGGACTTTTTAACCATCTTAAATGGACACAACCCCTCAATTAGACTGGAAGCCACCACACATAGTGATTCCATTAATTTCTTAGACACAACCACATTTAAAGGACCAAAATTCACCACACAATACAGATTGGACACCAAAGTTTATTTTAAAGACACAGACACACATGCACTTTTACACAAGAACAGTTTCCATCCCAAACACACCTTCGCTGGCCTCATCAAATCACAGCTGCTCCGATTTCACAGGATCTGTACTCAAGACATTGACTTTAAAAAGGCCTCTAAAGTGCTATTTGCAGCTTTGGCCAGTAGGGGATAGACCAGGACCTTCCTTAGAAAATGTTACAAGACCTTCAGGCTGCCAAAACCTATAGAGGTCTCTACAACTGTCCCTTTAGTCGTTACCTACCCGCCCTCCACTGTCAGACTGGCTAGGTTTGTTAAAAACAATCTGGAGACCGCTTTGAGATCACCACAGTTAAATTATAATTGGAAGAGCATCACAGCTTTCAGGAGAAACAGAAAATCTGAGGGATCACTTGGTGAGGGCAAGGGTTCTGCCTCTGGCCCTCGGACTCGGAAGGTAGAGGGGCTATTTTAAACAGACCCACTTCATTCAGGGCCTCCAGGGGGTGATGTATAGGGTGGGCCCAGGCACCAACAGCAACACAAACAATTGTGTGTATTTAATGACCTGCAAATAATGTGGTTTGAGATATGTTGGTGAGACACGCCTGTCCCTGCATGCATGAGTTACGGTCCACAAATACAATGTCCTGCACGAGAAATGCATAAATCGCCATGTTATCACACATTTTATTTTACACAGCCAGGACTCTGTGCAGGCATCGGTCCTACAGCATAACCCCCACTGGACCAGAGGAGGAGAGCAGAACGGGACTGGATTTTCAGGCTTGGCACCACACATCCGGGCAGCCTTCATGAGAGGATGTATTCCCGGCCAAGATCCCCTCTCGTTCTCTCCTCCTCCTTGCTCTCCGCTGCTCCCACTATGCGATCAAGGGTCCTGCGGCACAATGGATTGCAGGCTCCAAACCACACAATGATGCAGCTGGTCAGGATGCTCTCTATGGTTCCCCTTTAGAACGAGCACTTGATGGGGGCTGGGGCACTGGCTCGCCACAATTTGCAGGCACTGGTTAGCCCTCTTGGCCAGTGATGCAATGTTATTGGTCAAGGAGAGGTCCTCAGTGATGTGCACACCGAGAGACTCCGAATTTTGTGCTGCTCACCCTCTCCACAGCAGCACCGTTAATGCTCAGAGGAGCATGCAGAGGGCAGGCTCTCCTGAAGTCCACAACAATCTCCTTCGTCTTCTCCACATTGTGAGAGAGGTTGTTGTTCGTGCACCTCATGACAAGACGGCTCACCTCGCACCTGTAGTCAGTCTCATCCCCATCACTGATGAGACCCACCACGGTGGTGTTGTCCGCAAACTTGATGAAGAGGTTGGAGGTGTTCGTGGGTGTGCAGTCATGGGTCAGCAGGGTGAAGAGGAGGGGGCTCAGCACGCATCCTTGGGGGACTCCCGTGTTCAGGGTGATGGTGCAGGAGGTGTTGTTGCCGACCCGTACTGCCTGAGGTCTTCCCGTCAGGAAGTCCAGCAGCCAGTTGCACAGCAACCTACATTTGTCTGTGGGGCACTTCTGGGGAGGGCCCCGTCATCCGTGAGGGGGAGGACCTGAGATGGAGAGTGCATGACGAGGCGATACCATGACCCATGGAAGTCACTTCCCCTCCCTAATTCTAACCCCTGACCCTAACCCTATCCCTAACACTCTAACCCTAACCCTCATCCCTAACCCTTAACCCTAAACCCTACCCCTAATCCCTAACCCCTACCCTTACTTTTAGCCTAACCCTGAAAACAATATAAATAAATATATTGAAAATCACTTACCTTATGGAAAAAATGAATCAAAAACTGGACATGTTCACCTGAAATAAAAAATGGGG
Source organism: Pseudorhombus dupliciocellatus (assembly GCA_016785235.1). Classification (NCBI taxonomy): domain Eukaryota; kingdom Metazoa; phylum Chordata; class Actinopteri; order Pleuronectiformes; family Paralichthyidae; genus Pseudorhombus; species Pseudorhombus dupliciocellatus. Next base: position 511,450 of record JAFBJW010000352.1, read on the forward strand.
AATATGTGAAAGAAATTAAAGAGACTCAATACACATACGTGAGCCAGTGCATGACCTTTGATGCCCTAACCCTGACTGCCTAGTCATTGGAAGAAGCAGGGGGTGTCATCGCATTTCTGTTAACCCTAACCCTAACCCAGAGAGGACAGACTCAGTCCTTTCCCAAACCTAACCCTAACTCTTTACATCCCTCCTCCCACTCCAGTGGTGGGGGGGTTCAAAACGCCCTATCCCAAACTGTCATCGTCAAAATCTCCACAATTTGCTTTGTGCTTCACAAGACATAAAACATTCAATTACCAGAATCCCTTAAGAGATTTCCCACATATTTCCACATTTCATTTGACACTCGTAGTGAACTAAATTCACCACGAGGAGGCAGCATTGGACTAAATCAGCTCAAATGTGGTCCTTTGTTTTCATCTTGTGGTGAAAGTTGTGAACTGCAAAAGATTAGAGTTGCTGATGCTAAAGCCTTCTTCATAGACAGCATCCATAAACATCTGGCGCTGTCCAGCTCCACAGCCAGACTACTGTTTGCTGATTTCTCCTCAGCCTTCAACACCCTGCAGTCCCACATCCTGGCCACTGAACTCTCCTCCCGCTTCCACCTGGATGACCAGTGTGATGGAAAATTTATTTAGGAGCATTGTTTTCACTCTTTCCTATGTTTCATCAATGATTGCTTGCAGGGTTAAGGAGTGAATTCATGAGACTGGCAAATGTTTCTATTGTTGTAAAAGGTATTTGATGTTGTGGGACATGCCTAACAGAGGTGACGTTAATTAGCAATATAAACAAGTCATAAAGTCCTTAGGTGTGAGCCTCATCATTTGATGAACTTATGACCCTCTGTACCATGCGAGAGAGGACCTGGCATCTTGGTGTTATGTAAATGACATTTGTCTGCATTGTTGTGTGCTCATCCTTGGGAACAATCTGGTCTCCCCCTTTCCTTTTCTTGTTCTTTCATGTTTCTGTATAAAAACTTTGTCGTGTGACTACTTGGGTTGTCACTCTCCTACCATGCGGGCTGGAGGTGAACCTCTGCAGTGCTCTATTAAATGACCCACAAGGACAGCTCTGGTCTGAGGAACTCTTCATTTCATCTCAGCTGAAATTTCCACCACAGGACAAAGCAGACAAAAGTGTTTAACTGGAAATATAAATGGCATGGGTTAACATGTCAGTGACAGTGGAGAGTACTACAGGTGAACAGGGAGTTGTCTGCATTACAAGTTGCAGTGTTCATAGAGAGAACCTGGTCAAAACAGATTTCGAGAGAATGATAAGGTACATTATCTAATGTGACTTGGCAGTTTTCTCTTAGTTATTTAGAGAAATACTGTAATAATGCTAATGTCTGCATGCACCGATGTTGTATGTCCCTCCTTGGTTTAAATGAGTGACAGACCATCAAGAGAATAGTCTTGTCCATTGTGTGTGGTGCAGGAATGGTCCGTTGCATGAGTGAAGCTAATCCCCAAGACTGGGCAACGTTCAAGGTCCTGATGCCCTGGACCACCAGATCCTACGTGCTGCCCTAGAGTCAGGTGTTTGATTGTCTAATGCAGTGGTTCCCAAAGTGGGGGGCGCAGGGCATGGGACGAATGAATGAATCAGTAGGCTAAATGACACTGCTAGCATAAGATGGACACATTTTTGACGCAGCTCCCACGTAAACGCAAAGGAGATGTGCCATTTTTGCACAACAAACCTTTAGGTTTTTGTTTTCCTCTCAGTGTTGTGAGATGTACCTAACTGTGTGTAGTACATCTCACAGTAGTATTAAACGTTGAATATAAAAAAAAGAAACATGTTACACTGAACATTATGCAGTTAAGGTGCTTGAAAACTGTTACACTTATTAGAATCTGCAGTTTGTGGCAGTTCACATTTATTTTAAAAAAAAAAGGTTGAGCTTTGACACCTATTACAATCTGCAGTTAGGATTGATGTTTGTATTCATTAAAATGTGTGAAATAAAATGCAATGGACATGTATGTCCTTTTTTGAGGGGGGGGGGCGCAAAAAATTCTTATGTACCAAAGGGAGGCCCAGCAGAAAAAGTTTGGGAACCACTGGTCTAATGTGTTAAATAACTTGTTGGATTTTATATTATTGATTTATATCTCTTTGAACTATTATATGTGTTGTTTTGTTTTGTTCTTATAGAAGTTTTTATTCATTTTGATGTTTTTATTAGTATTGTTATTATTATTGTTTATTTTATTTTATCTTCACATATGTATATGAGATCATATTTGTTTCTTATTTTTTAATTATGTTGGTTACTTGTGTTCTGTTCTTTCTTATATATATATATATATATATATATATATATTACATTAAGTATTTCTTGTCTTCAGGTTTTGGAGTTGTTTCATTTGTGATCCTGGAGCTCCCTCTGCTGACCTTTTGAGGTAACAACAGGGAGAGAGGGGTGTTGGCTTATTGTTCCTTGTTTGAGTTTTGTGTGGTGTTATATCTGATTGTGGTTGTTTTTTCCTAATATTTCGTGTTGTTATTAATATATGTCTACGTTTTATCTTAATGTATTTCCTTTCTCCTGAGATTTAGGGCAGGGAACAGGGTCTGAGCGTGAGTTGGTTGTGGGAGTATATTGGTTGTTTGGTTACTTTCTTCATTTAGTTATCGTTAATTCTTCAGTATGTATTTGTTGTTCTATTTTTGTTTATTTTTCTTGTTTCACCAGAGGTTCAAGAGCAGCAGCGTTAGGGAAAATAAGTCTGTCTGGACTGAATATTTTTAGTGGCCTGGACGAGATATGCCTCTCTTTCACTTCCCTATTAGATATTTTTGTTTGTTTAATTATTGTTAGTTTTTCCGTATGTGTTTGTTTGTGACTCTACAGTATGATACAGTATTTGCAGCGAGCAATCACTTCATTGCAAATCACATTTAAATAACCTTCCCTAGGGCCGGCCCTTGGTTTTTGGTGGCCCTATGCAAGATTTTGTCTGTGGGCCCAAAACGCTTACAGGGCTACCACCAAATCACACGTGCACATGAATTAACAAGAAACTTGTCCGTTGAAATAAGTTACCATGATTATAGCATATGTTGTAATAAAGAGAGGGTCAAAGAACAAATCACACACCGATCAAGTGGCCCCCTTAATTAGTTGTGGCCCTAAACAACCACATAGTGAGTTTATGCCAGCGGCAGGCTGAGCGCTGATCTAAAGATTGTGGCCCGAAGTGAAAGGTCTCACCTGCTGGAGCTGAAGTCAATCCTCAGTTCATTCACAGGTCCTCTGGAGGTAGAGCATAAAAATAATGTTGGGTCTACCTGACCCTGGACAATATGAGCAGATGATTGGTCGGACTGGATGCACGTGGCTGTTCATTAAAGGACAGATCTGATTCTAACAGCCTCAGAACGATTACAGCTGAAGATGCAAACAACGCTTGGAAACTCTGAAGGCCACTGTGACATTCTGGATTTCTGTCTGAATTTCACTCGTTCTGCTAAGCTCCAACTGTGTGGTTACAGTGAAGTTGGGGCCACACATCAAGCTGTTTCCTCTGAATAGACTCTTCTAAGATTTCTTCTGAAAAGTGCCAGTCAGAGCTTGGCACTTCTCTCTTATTTTCTAAAGTCTGTGATTCAAAGAGGTCAATTAGAGCATTTAGGTCAAACCAAGGTCTATGTTACGACCCTGAGGGTCATGTGTGCTTATGTGTTTTCTCCTTACACATAGGTGGTGCTACCACCACTAGTTGTCTTTCCAGGTGCTGTTCCTGTGCTGCTGGCCCTCCTCACCTGTGGGTGGTGCTGTCACCCTGGTTCTGCTCCCTGTGTCAAGAAGAAGAAGTGGACTATAAAATGGCCGCCGACCATGCAGTCGCTCTCTCCTCTTCAGCCCTGCTCCCAACAGCACCTGACCGCTTTGTGAAATTGTTAAGTGTTATCTGTTATTTCTATGACGTTCAGTTTGCAGTCCTATTTTTGTATGTAGGGGTGAGTAGCTTTATTTTGTTGGAACACTGTTTTCTCCTGTTTATTTCAAGTGAGTGTCTTTTTGTTCACTTTATTTTTGGTTAAGGTAAGTTAGATTATATTGAGAAAAATGTTTTTTTTTTGTTTTGTTTTGTTTTTTTTAGTGTACCCTGAAGCTCCCTGGTACCTCTAATGTTTAAAGATAAAATATATCTTGATTTTTGACTGCATTTTTGACTCTGGCTTTTCTTGGGAGTGGGAAAAGAGGGGAGCATTCATGTTGTGTACGGGTCCCCTAGACCGGGACATAACATCTAATAAAAACACTCCATCCACTATTCTTGTCTAATTTCTCTCTTAAAAGTTTCACATGCACAGAAAACTTGACGTTAAGTCATGTTTCAATTTAAAGTCTTATTGGAAGGAGTCCAGCATGTGGTGGAGCTTTGGTCAGTGTTTCTCTCTACCTGTTGTGAGGATCTGGGCGGAGACAAGAGGTGGTGTAATTGGAGCGTGTGATGGCTGTGAGACGGCACTGGTGTTTAGCGCATGTCCTTACAGCCTACCACATTGAAATACATAATATAAATACAATGCTCCTTCCCCGTCAGCCGTCCTTCCGCATATGATGCAAAAGAGTGGGTCGGCTTAAGGGGGTATTTATTGAAGGGTGCGCCCCACACAATCAATTAACTTTTTAACTGCGTAATAGCAGGGTGACTGCGCATTACAAGGTCAGATGACATGTATTATATACCCTGATTCATTAAATAATGTGTCAATAGCATAAGAGGTGCTGCTGAAAGAAGAGGGGGAGAAGGAGGTCTTTGACTTTTCTCCAGGCCTCAGCAACGTGAGGAACACATTCAGTCATGAGCCAAGTGCTTGGCTTTCATGCTGACTTTGACAGTATTGTCTGTTCTTTGAAAAGTATTTTTCTATTTTTGGGGCTCATTCACAACATTACTGGTGGAGGATAAATAATAAAAGTCAAAACCTCAGAACCTGACGTCCTTGCTTCATCTGTGTGCCAATTCCCGAGACCCTCGACACTCTACTACGTAACATTTTGGTGGCAGCGGTGGGATCCAGTGTCTATAGGGTTGGCACACAGAGTGAAGATGTTACCACAGGGACGACCACCAGCAACCAGAAGCCGGGCCGCTTTGGGTGCTAAGGCTGGGCCCTCTTCTGACGTTGGGGAAGAGGACATAAGCGTCAGACCGCAGTCTGCATCCCCTGATGACCGCATGCACCGGCTGGAAGCTACGCTGTCCTCCTTCATCCGAGCCCAGCAGACCAGGGACGAACGGTGGGAGTGTGAGACGCAGCATCAAGAGCAGCGGTGGAGAGCCATGCAGCATCAGTTCCAGCAGCTCCAGGTGCTGGTGAGCTCAGAGAACCTTCACCACCAACCTCCCGTTGAAGAGGATGTGGACTTCAGGCCACCAGCAGATGAGGGTGTCGCCCGGCGTGTTTGGAGGCGCAGTCAGAACACCGTGACCATCAAGGGCAGTTGATGTCTCGTTTAGACAGCCCCATGTCAGAGGGACTCAGTCACTCAGCCAGCCTGATGGCCGGCACAGCCCAGCCCGAGAGCCATTTTCCACCTCCACATTTTGGCTACAGCCCTCCTATGATGGCCCCTTATAGGGACGATGAGGACATTGAACATTATTTAACAACGTTCAAGAGGATTGCTTCGGAAAACCTGTGGCCCAGGGACAGCTGGGCCATTTATCTCGTCCCCCTGTTGTCAGGGAAAGCTCGTGCAGCCTATGTGGCCATGGACATTGTCGATGCTAGAGACTATGTTAAAGTAAAGCAGGCCATACTTGCAAAATATGAGATTGATCCTGAGGCGTACAGGCACAGATTCCGCTCCGTGTCTCTCCAGGAGGGGGAAACAGCGAGGGAACTCCAGGCAAGACTCAGTGACCTCTACCAGAAATGGATGTGCCCGGGCGTCAAGTCCAAGGAGCAGATTGAAGATACCGTCGTCCTGGAGCAGTTTCTGCACACGCTGAACCCGGAGCTCAAGGTATGGGTAATGGAGCGTAACCCCCAGACCTCCAAGCAGGCTGCGGAGCTGGCAGAGGCCTTCATCGCAGTGCGTCAACATCGGAGACGCTGCCAGCTGGGGAACTATGAACAGTCCAACCGACGACGCCAAGGTGTCCAGCCGGAGCCCAACTGAAGACCTCTAGCCAAGTCTGCAGCGGAGGATGTGAGTTCAAACCATCTAACAGCCCTCACCCAAAGCCTAGTCAACCCACTAAGCCTAAGCCCAGGATAGTTTGCCATGGCTGCGGACAGCCAGGTCATCTTAAACCTGAGTGCCCTCTAGCGCCCTCTAGTAGTGGCAGGTTTTGTTACACCCTAGGTAGTGGCGCCGTGACCGCCTTTAGCTCAAAGGACGCGGTGGTGCCGGTCAAGATTAGAGGAAGGGTGTGGCAGGCCCTTATTGACTCAGGCAGCAGCCACACTTTTGTACAAGAGCCCTGCTTAGGTGGTGAGTTTATGGGAACAGCAAGTTTTGTTGTAACCAGAGCCCAAGCTAAGGCCCACCCTGACTCCAGCAATCTGTGGCAGGAATTGCCTTTTTCAGACAGCTGCGTAGGGGGTAAAGAGAGGAAGTCACGTTCTGTGAGGAGGAAGGATAAAGTATTAGGGACTCCAGTGCAGGAGTCATTACCCCTTCCACCTTTCGAGCCAGGCATTCTGGACATGGCCAATTATGAGCAGTTACAACAAAAAGACCTTACACTCCGTCCTTGCTTCAACAAGGTGTGTAGGGAGGAGGATCTCACTAGAGCAGCCGTATGTGGCTGGGAGAACTTTGTAATTAGAGAGGGGAAACTGATGTGAGTGAGCGAGGAGGGAGAGCAGCTGGTGGTTCCTAAACCTCTTAGGCGGAAGGTGCTAGAGGTAGCCCATAGCATCCCCTGGTCGGGTCATCGAGGCCAGCAGAAGACCATGGACAGGATCGCAAGACGTTTTTACTGGCCTGGAATTTACCAGGAGGTTGTAGCATTCTGGAAGTCCTGTCCGGCCTGTCAGCTCACAACTTGCTCTCACCAAGGTATGAAGGCTCCCCTAATGAACCTCCCCATTATTGATGTGCCATTCACAAAGATCGCCATGGATGTAGTAGACTCCTTTGATCGGAGTAAGGCAGGCCACCGATATATAATTGTGATCAGTGACTATGCCACTCGCTATCCTGAGGCCTTCCCCCTTAGAAACACTAAGGCAAGACAGGTAGCGAACTGTTTAATTCAGCTTTTTCCACGGGTGGGCGACCCCAGAGAGATACTTCCTGAACAAGGCACCAACTTTAACTCTAAATTCATGAAGCAGGTGTACTCTCTGTTAGGGATTAAGGCTGTAAGAACTACACCCTACCACCCACAGATTGACAGCATGGTTGAACGCTTCAACCAAACACTGAAGAGCATGCTCCGGAAGTTCGTGAGTGACACGGGGGCCGACTGGGACCAGTGGCTGCCTTACCTCCTCTTCGCCTATAGGGAGGTTCCACAGGCCTCTACTGGGTATTCTCCATTCAAACTCCTCTATGATCGCCAGGTGCGGGGCCCCATGGATGTCTTAAGAGAGGCCTGGATGGACCAACATCGTGAGCTTCGTCATCCGGATGCGAGACAAGCTGGAGGAGCTCAGCAGCCTTGCCCACAGCAACAAAGAACAGGCCAGCCAGAAGACCTGGTATGACTGCTCGGAGCCGCTCATTCAACCGTGGGCAGAAAGTCCTGCTACTGCTCCCGTCTTCAGACAGCAGCCTACTGGCCAAGTGGCAGGGTCCCTACGAGGTGCTCCGGAAAATGGGCCCTGTCACCTATGAAGTTGCCATGCCAGACAGCCGCAGGCCAAAGCAGGTGTTCCATATTAACCTGCTGAAGGAGTGGGTATCCCGGCCTGAGGCCGCTTGTGACATGAGGTGGGCCCGGGTAGTAGCAGAGGAAGAGGAGCCGAGTGAGCAGTATTTTCCCACGGCATGCGGCGAAGCTGAACATCCCCCCTTGGATCATCTCTCTAGCAGCCACCAGGAGGAGCTTCGTCGGGTCATCCCTGAGGATCTGTTCCGGGAGGAGCCAGGGCGGACCACCTTGATCAGCCACGGCATCCAGCTGACTGCTCCGGGTCCCGTTCGTCAGACCCCCTCCCAGGTTCCAGCACGCCTAATTCCCGCTCTGAAGGATGAAGTCCAGTGGTGCGGGACGGAGGGCTGCGATTCTGCGTGGACTTCTCCAAGCTCACGCCATCTCTGCCTTTGACCCCTACCCGATGCCAAGAGTGGATGAGCTGGTCGAGCGGCTGGGGAAGGCAGTTTACTTAAGTACATTGAATCTGTGTAAGGGCTACTGGCAAGTGCCCTTAAAGCCAGAGGCTCAGGAACTGACGGCCTTCAGAGCACCAACTGGGCTGTTCCATTTCACCACCATGCCTTTTGGGTTACATGGAGCTGCTGCCACCTTTCAGCGCCTTATGGACCAGGTGCTGAGGGGGACAGAGACTTTTGCTGCCGCCAACATAGATGACGTGGTCATCTTCAGCAAGACATGGACCGACCATTTAGAACACCTGACGGAGGTGTTTCAATGGATCAAGGCCGCAGGACTTGTGGTCAACGCAAGCAAGTGCCAGTTGGCCAGGCCCGAGGTGTGCTACCTGGGATACGTCCTGGGCATCATCATTAGGCCTCAGGTGGGCAAAGTTGAGGCGGTGCGTAGCTGTTTGCCGCCCACTACAAAGAAGGGCGTGCGCTCCTTTTTGGGTCTAGTGAGGTGGTACCGAAGGTTCATCCCCGACTTCTCCACCCGGGCTACGCCGCTCATCAATCTAACCTGCAAATCCAGCCCCAATAAGGTTGTGTGGACAGAGGAATGTGACAGGGCGTTTATGGATCTCAAGGACAGCCTGTGTCACAGCCCTGTCCTGCAGAGCCCTAACTCTGACCTCCCCTTAAAAGTACAGACTGATGCCTGTGGATTGGGCCTGGGGGCTGTGTTGTTGCAGGGGGAGGGAGAGAATATGCGCCCAGTCCAATAGATTAGCCGCAAACTTTTTCCCCGGGAGACAAGATACTCCACTGTGGAGAAAGAGTATCTAGCCATCAAGCGGGCATTGGACTCCCTGAGATACTACTTGTTGGGAAAGGAGACTGCTAGAGACTGACCACCGGGCCCTACAATGGTTGAGCAGAATGCAGAATGAAGAATGATGATATCTATATCTTCAGCCATAAGTTTTCTGTTCATTACAAACCTGGCAAGAACAATGTCACTGCAGATTTCTTGTCCTGCCTCTACCAGGAGGGTCAAGCTTAAGGTGGGGGGTGTGTGATGACGTGACTGGCCAGCGCGTCCTCACTGCGCCTCCCTGACACAGAGACGGGGCTTATCAGCGCGCACCGGTGCACCGGCACATTCCTCGGCGCTGCGCATCGGCACTGTGTGTCAGCGCTGCGTTCTTCCACTGCTATGACCACATTTACGGAAACTGAACTACAAAGCCATTTCCTCTCGTGGACCTCTCTGTTATTTTACAATGTTTGGCTGTGAGACGGCACTGGTGTTTAGTGGATGGGTGTACACATTCTAATGCGAAGCGGCGCACGTCCGAACAGCCTACCACATTGAAATAATAATATAAATACAATGCTCCTTACCCGTCAGCCGTCCTTCCGCATATGACGCAAAAGAGTGGGTCGGCTTAAGGGGTTTTTTATTAAAGGGTGCGTCCCACAAAATCAATTAACTTTTTAACTGTGTAATAGCAGGGTGACTGCACATTACAAGGTCAGATGACATGTATTATAAACCCTGATTTCATTAAATAATGTGTCAATAGCATTTTGCATTGTTTAAATTAATTTTGATGACATGACCCTCTAAACACCCCTGTGCTGAGCATGGTGTTTAGTACGGTCCAATTATGGGTGTGGTTAGGCACCATTTATAAGAGGTGCTGCTGAGAGAAGAGGGGGAGAAGGAGGTCTTTGACTTTTCTCCAGGCCTCAGCAACGTTTCCATTTCCTAATCACATTTGATTTTAAATTAAGTAATTCCGCTGATCCTGCCCAAAAATGTTGCCATAGTCGGTGTTTATCCAATACAGCTGTTAACTCTTTTAAGGAATTACTTCCCTCGCAGTTAACCACCCAGCCATATGTCAGTGAAAGCCAGGAATCTGATTTTCACCTTACGCCCTCATTATTAGATAACTTTGTTAGTAGCACTGCGGCCTCATTATTAACAGCCCTAAATGCTGTTGCCCCATTAAAAAAGAAAAAAATCAATCAGAGGAGATTAGCTCCATGGTTCAACTCCGACACGCGTGCTTTAAAACAACTGTCACGGAAGTTAGAGAGGAAGTGGCGTTCAACCGGCAACCCTGATTCCTTCCAAGCATGGAAGGATAGCTTAGTTAGTTACAAAAAAGCACTTAGGAACTCTAGAACCTCCTACTACTCGGCATTAATAGAAGAAAACAAGAACAACCCCAGGTTCCTCTTCAGCACTGTAGCCAGGCTGACAGAAAGTCACAC
>JAFBJW010000352.1:522096-542262 GCA_016785235.1 Pseudorhombus dupliciocellatus
CACAGAGACAGCGCTACTGAAAGTCACTAATGACCTTCTCATGGCCTCAGATGATGGACTTGTCTCTATACTTGTCCTGCTGGATCTTAGTGCAGCATTTGACACTGTTGATCACAAGATACTGCTACAGAGGCTAGAAAATCATGTGGGGATTAAAGGGACAGCTCTAGGCTGGTTTAAATCATATTTATCAGATAGATTTCAATTTGTTAATGTTAACAATGAGTCATCCCTCCACATACAAGTTAATCATGGAGTACCACAAGGTTCTGTACTTGGGCCATTACTCTTCACACTATACATGCTCCCCTTAGGCAACATTATCAGACAGCACCGCATACACTTCCATTGCTATGCGGATGACACTCAGCTATACATATCCATGAAGCACAATGAATCTGACCACTTAATTCAATTGCAGGATTGTCTTAAGAATATCAAGGCCTGGATGACTCAGAACTTTTTGCTCCTTAACTCGGACAAAACTGAGGTCATTGTAGTTGGGCCTAAGCATCTTAGAGAAACACCAGATAAGACCAGATAGTCTCCCTGGACGGTGTCAGCCTGGCTTCCAGCTCCACTGTGAGAAACCTGGGAGTTCTGTTTGACCAAGACATGTCGTTTGAAAAACAAATACAACAAGTCTCTAGGACAGCGTTTTTCCACCTCCGTAACATCAGGAAAATTAGACGCATCCTGCCTCAGAAGGATGCTGAAAAACTAGTGCACGCATTTATTACATCCAGACTAGATTATTGTAATTCTCTTTTATCAGGATGTCCCAAAAAGCTAGTGAATAGCCTCCAATTAGTCCAGAATGCAGCAGCACGTGTGCTGACAGGAACTAGCAGGAGAGATCATATCACTCCTGTCTTAGCCTCCCTGCACTGGCTCCCTGTAAAATATAGAATAGATTACAAAATCCTGCTCCTTACATTTAAAGCTGTCAATAATCAGGCCCCTTCCTACATCAAGGAGCTAATAACTCCCTATCAACCAAACAGACCACTCAGTTCAGAAAACGCAGGCTTTCTCGTTGTTCCCAGAGTCAGTAAGAGTAGAACAGGCGGCAGGGCATTTAGTTACCAGGCTCCTCTCCTGTGGAACCAGCTTCCACTGTGGGTCCGGGAAGCAAACACCATCTTAGCATTTAAAGCCAAACTTAAAACATTTCTTTTTGATATAGCCTATAGTTAGCATTGGATCAGGTTAGTCATGTTGTTATGCGTAGTTATGCTGCTATAGTATAGACTGCTGGGGGAACTCCCATCTTCCACTGGGCACTTCTGTACCCTGCTCTCTCTCTCTCTCTCCCTCTGCCTCCTCCACACGTACATATTTACTCATTATCTATTCATTTTAAATAATCACATATCAACATTATGTAGGACAGGATGCCGTTTTGACCAATCTTATTTTCAGATCACTTTTCGGTCCAAAGTCCCTCGCTCGCTCTCTCTTCTCTTCCAGGTACAGTATCTCTGACCTGGTGCTGGCATTATTACCATGCTGCGGTGAATTTGAGACCTGTCCAAGGTGCACCACGCCTCCTGTGCAAATAGAAGCTGACCTGATCCAGCCCCCCCCACCTCCAACCCAGTGACCTATGAAGATGATATTCCAACTGTTTATATTATTATTATTGTCTATTATTGTCCATGTCCCTCTTGTCCCCACCCCGCTATCACTCTCTCTCACTCCAACCGGTCGAGGCAGATGACCGCCCACACTGAGCCTGGTTCTGCTGGAGGTTTCTTCCTGTTAACAAGGGAGTTTTTCCTCTCCATAGTCGCCATAGTGCTTGCTCATTGTGGGGATAGTTGGGTCTCTCTGTTTTCTGACTGTGCTTTGATTCCTATGTAAAGTGCCTTGAGATAACGTCTGTTATGATTTGGCGCTATATAAATAAATAAAATTGAATTGAATTGAATTGAACGTGAGGAACACATTCATTCGTAAGCCAAGTGCGTTCGTTCATCTGTCACGTGACAGCCAGGCTGCTCGGCTGTCTGACGAGCAGGAAGTGCAACAGTTCGTTCATTCAGATCGTTCTATCGTTCATTTGTCATGTGACACTCAACCCATGCATATCATTCATATATTATTCATGGAATCATAAGAAATGAATTGTCTTCAATTCTTGTGGATGTGTATACAATATGAAGTGTTTGTAAATAAATACTTATTATAGAAACATGGATTTTGTGTTATACTGCCCCCAAAAAATAATTAAAAATGAGACTCAGAAAACTTATTGAACGTTTATTTAGGAATTTATTGCCGAATTTATAGCCGAATTTATAGCCATTTATTGCCGACAGATCTCGACTCTCTGAGATTTGTATAAATAAGTAATAGAAAGGAGAAAAATGTACATATAGCCATGACATAAATATATCTACACTATATATACACAAACACCATGGAATAAAAAAGCTGTGCAAATCCTGCAGTGCAAAAATAGACTGTTCTGTAGCTCCAGTAATGCAAATGACAATAAATTGCAAATGGAAAATTCTATAGTCCAGAAAAAATAATAAATAATGAAAAATAGTTTGAAATGTTCTCTAAATCCAATAATCCAATTAAAATTGACTCAGCTGTGCACTTGTTGGTGTAGAGGGAGATGAGCAGTGGTTGAAAACCTTGGTGAAGACCAGAGCCAGCTGATTAATGCACGTTTGCAGAGGTGCAGAAAGGTGACACTTAATCGGGGCCTGGTGCTTTCCTGATCTTCTGTGGTCTACAGTTCTTATATAAAAATATTAAATTTTAATTAAGTAATTTTAAACTTAATTCAGTTCTTGAGTGTTAAGCTCCTGTATATTTTTGTAAATATCTGTGTTGTTATGTCTGACATGTCAGGAGAAAGGGGCATAATTTAATAAAAAATATTATTATTTATTACTCGACTATTCTCAAGTCTACCTGCCCCCTGTGCAGTCAAGAAAATGATGTGAAAACCAAGTGGTGTAGACATAATGTAACTCGCACCAAAAATTCACACTAACGTCAACTTAAGAGAGCCTCTGATAAAGTGCAGCTCACACAGAGCAAGTTTGTGTCTTGGTTTAAAGACCACTTCCAAACTGTCAGCATTCACACTTTGGCAGTACAAGAGGAGATTCACTTGGTCACAGTCACTGTAAGGTTTTATAGGGTTTGGAGACAGTGGCCAGCTGCCTCCAATCCCATGATTGCCAACCAGCTACCAGCACCCTGAAAGACAAAGACACCCACACACAAACACACACACAGACACACAACCCTGGCAGAGGCCCTGTGGCCGTCACACACGTGACAGACTGTTCAGTCAAGAAGCAGTAAGTTCATTTCAGTCTTTCGTTCCTCCGTTTCGTTCATTTTTCACGTGACAGCCAGTGGCAGCGCTGATTGGCTGTGGAGGAAGCAGTTCGTTCATCTCGGTCTTTCGTTCTTCCGGCTCGTTCATTTTTCACGTGACAGCCAGTGGCAGCGCTGAATGGCTGTGGAGGAAGCAGTTCGTTCATTCGGGTCTTTCGTTTATTCATTTGTCACGTGACTGGCAACACAGGCTGCCACTTGCAGCGGTACGTTCGCTCTGACAGATTGGTCTCCCGAGTCAGTTTTGTGCTGTTAAACAGTGGAATGGTGGACAGGACACAAGTCCCTTTATTGTGGTGTGGAGTTACTTTCCTTGATTTTCATACGGTTTAAATATCTTGTGGCATTTTGTGTACTATACTGTGTGTTTAGAAACCCTGTCTCTCTTACAAGGGATACAGCGCCACCTGCTGGAAAATGAACGAAATGAACGAAATGACTCAAAATAAGATTTTTTTTACTGTACGAGATTATGAGATGCTAATCAGTAAAACGACTCATTTATCCCATCAACATTACTGGTGGAGGATAACTGATAAAAGGCAAAACCTCAGAACCTGACGTTCCTGCTTCATCTGTGTGCCAATTCCTGAGACCCTCGACACTCTACTACGTAACAGAGAGGGTGAACTTCGCAGTGACTCCAGTCTGGTCCTTGTAGAAGAAGAGACAGAGACATGCTGCTGAAGCAGTATTCTGTTCTTCAGCTGCATCACAGCACAGGGACAGAGGGAAGGACACCACTAGATGAAAGGTGTCTACTTACACATGTGACACCACTGTTTCTCCATTCCACACTTTCTGTTTCTGTCCCATCACCGCTGAGGGGACACGTAGATGTGCCAGCCTTCAGCTGAACAGCCGACCATTCAATGACCACATTATTTTCTTAAAATAGGGTTTTTACTTCATTGAACACAAACTAACAAGTACAGATGTCTTTAGATGAACCAGTTCACTTTCTTTGGCACTGTGCCTCATCCCTCAAACGCCCAGATTAGAGATGCCTGTCCTACATGAGACCCTGTTACCTTCTCCAGATGAACAAATTCTGCTCAACTACAAGCAGTGTTGGGAAGATTACTTTGGAAATGTAATCGGTTACAATTACAAGTTATCCCGTTGAAAATTACTTTCTCAAAGTTATGTTGAACACAACATCACATGGGGCATCATTATGTTGTGCATAGGCCTCGCACGGGTACCAAAATGTTAGGGATATACCCTTAAGTATGGTAACCTTAAATATTGTGTTTGTATTTAATCAATTAATTTAGCTATCAGTACAAGATTATTTAATATGAATATTATAAAAAATATGCATATTTGATAATAATTTACATTTATAAAACAGAAACCTTCAAAGGAAGGGAAAAATGGCGATGACTGTGTGATGTGTTGGTGCTCAGGTTAAAATAAGAAAAAAACTAACTAACCCGGCCAGATTTCAGATGTCCACAACGTCACATGTCCCCACCATCAGATGTCCACACCATCACATTTCCCCACTGTCACATGTACACACCATCACGTCTCCAACCCCAGATGTAAGATGTCCTCACAATCAGTTGTTCCCACCGTCAAATGTTGGTTGTCCATACTGTCAGGTGATGACCACACAGTAACATGTCCCCAGCGTCCGATGTCAGATGTCAGAGTCCACACTGTCATATGTCCACACAGTCAGATTTTCCCACCATAACATGTCAGATGTCCCCACCGTCAGATATCAGCTGTCCACACTGTCAGATATCCCCATCATCAGATCTCAGATGTACACACTGTCAAAGGTCCATACCGCCAGGCGTGTAATGTCAGGAGTCACGGCCATCAAATGTCATATGTCAGTATCAGGTGTCCCCACTCAGATGTCTGATGTCCTCATCTTCGGATGTCCCCACCATCAGATGTCCGCACTGTCAGATGTCAGATGTCCACACCGTCAGATGACAAATGTCCTCACTTTTGGGTGTCCCCACCGTCAGATATCAGATGTCCACACTGTCAGATGTCCCCACTGTCAGATATCAGATGTCAACACTGAGATATCTGATGTCCCCATTGTCAGATGTCAGTTGTCCTCATTTTCGGATGACCCACCGTCAGATGTCAGATGTCCCCACTGAGATGTCTGATGTCCACAATGTCAGAAGTCCACACTGTCAGATTTCCACATAGTGAGATGTCAGATGTCCACACCATCACATGTCACGTATCCCCACCGTCAGATTTCCAAATGATCATATATCCATACCGCAAGATGTGAGATGTCCACACCATCAGATATCCCCACTGACAGATGTCAGATGACAACACCTTCATATGTTCACACTATTAGATGTCAGATGTCCACACGGTCAGACATCAGAAGACCACAGCATCAGCTGTCCCCACCATCAGATGTCAGATGTCCACACTGTCAGATCTCAAATGTCCATACCATCAGGTGTCCACACTGTCAGATGTCCACACTGTCATCCGACATCAGATGTCCCCACCGTCAGATGTCCTCACTTTTGGATGTCCCCACCATCAGATGTCAGCTGTCCACACCGTCAGATATCCCCATCATCAGATCTCAGATGTCCACACCGTCAGATGACAGATGTTCTCACTTTCGGGTGTCCCCACCTTCAGATAGCAGATGTCAACACTGTGAGATATCTGATGTTCACATTGTCAGATGTCAGTTGTCCTCATTTTCGGATGACCCACCGTCAGATGACAGATGTCCTCACTTCCGGGTGTCCCCACTGTGAGATATCTGATGTCCACACTGGCAGATGTCAGTTGTCCTCATTTTCGGATGACCCACCATCAGATGTCAGTAGTCCCCACTCAGATGTCTGATGTCCACAATGTCAGAAGTCCACACCGTCAGATTTCCACATCGTGAGATGTCAGATGTCCCCTCCTCTTAATGTCAGGTTTCCACTACGTCATCCGACATCAGATGTCCACACTGTCAGATGTCCACACCATCACATGTCATGTATCCCCACCGTCAGATTTCTAAATGATCGTATGTTATTTATTTATATAGCGCCAAATCATAACAGACGTTATCTCAAGGCACTTTACATAGGAGTCAGAGCAAAGTCAGAAAACAGAGAGACCCAACTATCCCCACAATGAGCAAGCACTGTGGCGACTATGGAGAAGAAAAACTCCCTCGTTAACAGGAAGAAACCTCCAGCAGAACCAGGCTCAATGTGGGCGGTCATCTGCCTTGACCGGTTGGGGTGAGAGAGAGTGATAGCGGGGTGGGGACAAGAGGGACATGGACAATAATAACAATAACAATAATAATAATAATAATAATATAAACTGTTGGAATATCATCTTCATAGGTCACTGGGTTGGAGGGGGGGGGGGGGCGGTGGATCAGGTCAGCTTCTATTTGCACAGGAGGTGTGGTGCACCCTGGACAGGTCACAAGTTCACCGCAGCATAGTAATAATGCCAGCACCAGGTCAGAGATACTGTACCTGGAAGAGAAGAGAGAGCGAGCGAGGGACTTTGGACCAAAAAGTGATCTGAAACTTTGGACCGAAAAGTGATCTGAAAATAAGATTGGTCAAAACAGCATCCTGTCCTACATAATGTTGATATGTGATTATTTAAAATGAATAGATAATGAGTAAGTAAGTACGTGTGGAGGAGGCAGAGGGACAGAGAGAGAGAGCGAGGTACAGAAGTGCCCAGTGGAAGATGGGAGTTCCCCAGCAGTCTATACTATAGCAGCAGGAGGCATAACAACATGACTAACCTGATCCAACACTAACTATAGGCTTTATCAAAAATAAATGTTTTAAGTTTGACTTTAAATGCTGAGATGGTGTCTGCTTCCCAGACCCACAGTGGAAGCTGGTTCCACAGGAGAAGAGCCTGGTAACTAAATGCCCTGCTGCCTGTTCTACTCTTACTGATTCTGGGAACAACAAGAAAGCCTGCGTTTTCTGAACGGAGTGGTCTGTTTAGTTGATAGGGTGTTATTAGCTCCCTGATGTAAGAAGGGGCCTGATTATTGACAGCTTTAAATGTAAGGAGCAGGATTTTGAAATCTATTCTATATTTTACAGGGAGCCAGTGCAGGGAGGCTAAGACAGGAGTGATCTGATCTCTCCTGCTAGTTCCTGTCAGCACACGTGCTGCTGCATTCTGGACTAATTGGAGGCTATTCTTTAGTTTTTTGGGACATCCTGATAAAATAGAATTACAATAATCTAGTCTGGAGGTAATAAACGCGTGCACTAGTTTTTCAGTATCCTTCTGAGGCAGGATGCCTCCCAGGTTCCTCACAGTGGAGCTGGAAGCCAGGCTGACACCATCTGGGGAGACTATCTGGTCAGAGAGTGTTTCTCTCAGATGCTTAGGCCCAACTACAATGACCTCAGTTTTGTCCGAGTTAAGGAGCAAAAAGTTCTGAGTCATCCAGGCCTTGATATTCTTAAGACAGTCCTGCAATTGAATTAAGTGGTCAAATTCATTGTGCTTCATGGATATGTATAGCTGAGTGTCATCCGCATAGCAATGGAAGTGTATGAGGTGCTGTCTGATAATGTTGCCTAAGGGGAGCATGTATAGTGTGAAGAGTAAAGGCCCAAGTACAGAACCTTGTGGTACTCCATGATTAACTTGTATTTGAAGGGATGACTCATTGTTAACATTAACAAATTGAAATCTATCCGATAAATGTGATTTAAACCAGCCTAGATCTGTCCCTTTAATTCCCACATGATTTTCTAGCCTCTGTCGCAATATCTTGTGATCAACAGTGTCAAATGCTGCACTAAGATCCAGCAGAACAAGTATAGAGACAAGTCCATCATCTGAGGCCATGAGAAGGTGTGATGGAAAATTTATTGAGAACTGTTTTAACTGTTTCCTATGTTTCAACAATGTTTGCTTGCAAGGGGTTAAGGAATTCATTCAGGAGACAAGCAAATGTTTCTATTGTTGTAAGAGGTCTCTGATGTTGTGGGACATGCCTAACAGAGGTGTTCATTAGCAAGAGAAACAAGTCGCAAAGTCCTTAGGTGTGAACCTCATCATTTGGTGAACTTATGACCTTCCTTTGTATCATGAGAGGACCTGACACCTTGTTGTTATCTATATGACATTTGTCTGTGTTGTTGTGTGCTCATCCTTGGGAACAATCTGGTCTCCCCCTTTCCTGTTCTTAGTCTTTCATGTTTCAGTATAAAAACCTTGTCGTGTGACAACTTGGGTTGTCACTCTCCTACCATGCGGGCTGGAGGTGAACCTCTGCAGAGCTCTATTAAATGACCCATTAGGACAACTCAGGTCTGAGGAATTCTTCATTTCACATCTCAACTGAAATTTCCACCACAGACTGTTTGACTAGAAGCCCAGAGAAGCGTGTAAGACTGCATCTCTGCCGCCTGGTCTGAACTCTGGATAGTCACGGTGTGGACTGTCTCATAAGGAGAGCTGCACCATCCAAGGTGGGATGAATACAGTCTCTCCTCATCAGACCAGGCTTTCCCCAGAAAGATCTCCAGTTATTTACAAAGTCCACGTTAATATCTGGACACCACCTCGACAGCCAGCGATGGAATGATGACGTGCGGCTATACATTTTATCATTGAAAACATTAGGCAGGGGTCCAGAGAAAATTACTGTGTCAGACATTGACTTAGCATATGAACACACCGAATCAATACTGAGCTTTGTGACCTCCGACTGACATCTTTGGAGGTCATTACTGCCGGCGTGAATAACAATCTTACTGTATTTACGTTTACTTTTAGCCAGCAGTTTTAGATGGGACTCAATGTCACCCGCTCTGGCCCCAGGAATACATTTAACTATGGTCGCTGGTGTCGCTAATTTCACATTTCTGAGAATAGAGTCACCTATGACCAGAGTTGGATCCTCAGCGGGTGTGTTGCTGAGCGGGGAAACTTTATTGGAAAAGTGAACGGGTCGGTGGTGACCCGCAGGCTTTACTTTCGGACTATGCTTCTTGTTTCGCACAGTCACCCAACCGACCTGGGGAGCTGCTGGGGGGGCTGGAGATGCTACTTGGCTCGCACGGGCTATCGGTGACTGGCTAGCTACATCGGCTAAAGACTTACTCTCCATGGTGAAGAGCCGCAACTCAAAAAGGCTAAGCCTCACCTCCATCCTGGCAAATAAGTCACATTTAACACATACACCCTCATCGCTAAAGGAGGCAGAGGAGGAACTGAACATCAAACACACTGAGCAAGAGAGAGCAGCAGCGAGAGAGAGGGAGAAGTCATTGCTAGCTACGGGTTACCAAGCTAGCACAAGCAGCGGATTACTTCATAGCAATAACAGCGCTAAAAGAGTGAGATGTCTGTGTGTTGTGCAAACAGTTTTGGGTTATCTAGGTCCAGATGAGCTCCAAATATTTATTAGATACAGGGAAACGGAGCGGAGACGAGATCGAGAGCTAACAACAAACACTCATCAGATCCGGAAATGACACAATACGCTCACCGTAGTACGTCAGCACGTCAGCACATCAGTGGTAACTCACTCCCCTCAAGTCCACAGCGTCAGCTGTCCACACTGTCAGATCTCAGATGTCCATACCATCAGGTGTCCACACTTTCAGATCTCAGATGTCCATACCATCAGGTGTCCACACTGTCAGATATCAGATGTACACACATTCTGGTGTCCAAATCGTCAGATGTCCCCACATTTAGATATTCATTCCATCAAATGTCTGATGTCCATACCATCAGGTGTCAGATGTCCACACTGTCAGATATCAGATGTACCCACTGTCAGATGTCCGATGTACACACTGTCAAAGGTCCATACCGCCAGATGTGTAATGTCAGGTGTCACGACCATCAAATGTCAAATGTCAGTATCAGATGTCCCCACTCAGATGTCTGATGTCCTCATCTTCGGATGTCCCCACTATCAGATATCCGCACTGTCAGATGTCAGATGTCCACACCGTCAGATGACAGATGTCCTCACTTTGTGGTGTCCCCACCGTCAGATATCAGATGTCCACACTGTCAGATGTCCCTACCGTCAGATATCAAATGTCAACACTGTGAGATATCTGATGTTCACATTGTCAGATGTCAGTTGTCCTCATTTTCTGATGACCCACCATCAGATGTCAGATGTCCACACCTTCAGATGTCCCCACTCAGATGTCTGATGTCCACAATGTCAGAAGTCCACACCATCAGATTTCCACATCGTTAGATGTCAGATGTCCACTTCTGTAAATGTCAGGTTTCCACACCGTTATCCGGCATCAGATGTCCACACTGTCAGATGTCCACACCATCACGTCACGTATCCCCACCGTCAGATTTCCAAATGATCATATATTCATACGACCAGATGTGCACACCGTTAGGTGTCCACACCATCAGATATCCCCACTGCCAGATGTAAGATGACAACACCTTCATATGTTCACACTATTAGATGTCCGATGTCCACAAGGTCAGACATCAGAAGTCCACAGCTTCAACTGTCCCCACCATCAGATGTCCACACATTCAGATGTCAACACTGACAGATATCAGAGGACGACATATTCTGTTGTCCAAACTGTCAGATGTCCACACCACTGGATGTCAACATTGACAGATATCAGGTGACAACATATTCTGTTGTCCAAACTGTCAGATGTCCCCACCATCAGATATCAGATGTCCACACTGTCAGATATCAGATGTACACACATTCTGGTGTCCAAATCGTCAGATTTCCACACTGTCAGATATCAGATGTACACACATTCTGGTGTCCAAATCGTCAGATGTCCCCACATTTAGATATTCATTCAATCAAATGTCTGATATCCATACCATCAAGTGTCAGATGTCCCCACCGTCAGATATCAGATGTCCATACCATCAGGTGTCCACACTGTCAGATATCAGATGTCCATTCCATCAGGTGTCCACACTGTCAGGTATCAGATGTACACACTGTCAAATATCCATACCGCTAGACGTGAGATGTCCACGCCATCAGCTGTCCACGCCATCAGCTGTCCCCACCGTCAGATGTCCTCACTTTCGGATGTCCTCACTTTCGGATGTCCTCACTTTCGGATGTCCCCACCATCAGATGTCAGCTGTCCATACCATCAGATTTCAGATGTCCACACTGTCAGATGTCAAATGTACACACTGTCAAAGGTCCACACCGCCAGACGTGTAATGTCAGGTGTCAGATGTCACGATCATCAAATGTCATATGTCAGTATTAGATGTCCCCACTCAGATGTCTGATGTCCTCATCTTCAGATGTCCCCACCATCAGATCTCCGCACTATCAGATGTCAGATGTGCACACCCTCAGATGTCCCCACTCAGATGTCTGATGTCCACAATGTCAGAAGTCCACACCGTCAGATATCCCCATCGTCAGATCTCAGATGTCCACACTGTCCGATGTGCACACTGTCAAAGATCCATACCGCCAGACGTGTAATGTCAGGTGTCACGGCCATCAATTGTCATATGTCAGTATCAGGTGTCCCCACTCAGATGTCTGATGTCCTCATCTTCGGATGTCCCCACCATCAAATATCCGCACTGTCATATGTCAGATGTCCACACCGTCAAATGACAGATGTCCTCACTTTTGGGTGTCCCCACCATCAGATATCAGATGTCCACACTGTCAGATGTCCCTACCGTCAGATGTCCCCACCGTCAGATGTCAGATGTCCAAACCTTCAGATGTCCCCACTCAGTCCACACCGTCAGATTTCCACATCGTGAGATGTCAGATGTCCCCTCCTGTAAATGTCAGGTTTCCACACCGTCATCCGACATCAGATGTCCACACCATCACATGTCACGTATCCCCACCGTCAGATTTCCAAATGATCGTATATTGTGGAGTGATGGGGACCATGTGGCTGAGATCACATGTGTGATAAGTCTGTAGCGATGACTGTGTGATGTGTTGGTGCTCAGATTAAAATAAGAAAAAAACAAACGAACCCGACTTCAGATGTCAGATGTCCACAACATCACGTTTCCACCATCAGATGTCCACACCGTCACATTTCCCCACTTTCACATGTACACACCATCACGTCTCCAACCCCAGATTTCAGATGTCCCCACAATCAGTTGTTCCCACCGTCAAATATTGGTTGTCCATATTGTCAGGTGATGACCACACAATCACATGTCCCCAGCGTACGATGTCGGATGTTATACATAAACACAGTCAGATTTCACCACCATAACATGTCAGATGTCCCCACCGTCAGATATCAGCTGTCATATGTCAGTATCAGGTGTCCCCACTCAGATGTCTGATGTCTTCATCTTCAGATGTCCCCACCATCAGATGTCAGATGTCCACACCACTGGATGTCAACATTGTCAGATATCAGATGACCACATATTCAGGTCTCCACACTGTCAGATCTCAGATGTCCATACGATCAGGTGTCCACACTGTCAGATATCAGATGTACACACATTCTTTTGTCCATATCGTCAGATGTCCATATCATCAGGTGTCAAATGTCCCCATCGTCAGATATCAGATGTCCATACCATCAGGTGTCCACGCTGTCAGGTATCAGATGTCCATTCCATCAGGTGTCCACACTGTCAGATATCACATGTTCACACTGTCAAATATCCATACTGCTAGACGTGAGATGTCCACGCCATCAGCTGTCCCCACCGTCAGATGTCCTCACTTTCGGATGTCCCCACCATCAGATGTCAGCTGTCCACACCGTCAAATCTCAGATGTCCACAATGTCAGAAGTCCACACCGTCAGATTTTCACATCGTGAGATGTCAGATGTACCCTCCTGTAAATGTCAGGTTTCCACACCGTCATCCGACATCAGATGTCCACACTGTCAGCTGTCCACACGATCATGTCACGTATCCCCACCGTCAGATTTCCTAATGATCGTATATCCATACCGCAGGATGTGAGATGTCCACACCGTTAGCTGTCCACACCATCAGATATCCCCACTGCCAGATGTCAGATGACAACACCTTCATATGTTCACACTATTAGATGTCAGATGTCCACACGGTCAGACATCAGAAGTCCACAGCGCCAGCTGTCCCCACCATCAGATGTCCACATGGTCAGACATCAGAAGTCCACAGCGTCAGCTGTCCCCACCATCAGATGTCCACACTGTCAGATGTCCCCACCATTAGATGTCAGATGTCCACACCACTGGATGTCAACATTGTCAGATATCAGGTGACCACATATTCTGGTGTCCAAACCGTCACATTTCCCCACCATCAGATATCAGATGTCCACACTGTCAGATCTCAGATGTCCATACCATCAGGTATCCACACTGTCAGATATCAGATGTACACACATTCTGGTGTCCAAATCGTCAGATGTCCCCACATTTAGATATTCATTCCATCAAATGTCTGATGTCCATACCATCAGGTGTCAGATGTCCCCACCGTCAGATATCAGATGTCCATACCATCAGGTGTCCACACTATCAGATATCAGGTGTACACACTGTCAAATATCCATACCGCTAGACGTGAGATGTCCACACCATCAGCTGTCCCCACCGTCAGATGTCCTCACTTTCGGATGTCCTCACTTTTGGATGTCCCCACCATCAGATGTCAGCTGTCCACACTGTCAGATGGCCGATGTCCACACTGTCAAAGGTCCATACCGCCAGACGTGTAATGTCAGGTGTCAGGTGTCACGATCATCAAATATCATATTTCAGTATCAGATGTCCCCACTCAGATGTCTGATGTCCTCATCTTCAGATGTCCCCACCATCAGATCTCCGCACTATCAGATGTCAGATGTCCACATTGTCAGATGTCACTTGTCCTCATATTCGGATAACCCATCGTCAGATGTAAGATGTCCACACCTTCAGATGTCCCCACTCAGATGTCTGAAGTCCACACCGTCAGAGATCCCCATTGTCAGATCTCAGATGTCCACACTGTCCGATGAACACACTGTCAAAGATCCATCCCGCCAGACGTGTAATGTCAGGTGTCACGGCCATCAAATGTCATATGTCAGTATCAGGTGTCCCCACTCAGATGTCTGATGTCCTCATCTTCGGATGTCCCCACCATCAGACATCCGCACTGTCAGATGTCCACACCGTCAAATGACAGATGTCCTCACTTTCGGGTGTCCCCACCGTCAGATATCAGATGTCCACACTGTCAGGAGTCCCTACCGTCAGATATCAGATGTCAACACTGTGAGATATCTGATGTCCACATTGTCAGATGTCAGTTGTTCTCATTTTCGGATGACCCACCGTGAGATTTCAGATGTCCACACCTTCAGATGTCCACACCTTCAGATGTCCCCACTCAGATGTCTGATGTCCACAATGTCAGATGTCCACACCGTCAGATTTCTACATCGTGAGATGTCAGATGTCCCCTCCTGTAAATGTCAGGTTTCCACACCGTCATCCGACATCAGATGTCCACACCATCACCACCGTCAGATTTCCAAATGATCGTATATTCAGACTGCAAGGTGTGAGATGTCCACACCGTTAGGTGTCCACACCATCAGATATCCCCACTGCCAGATGTAAGATGACAACACCTTCAGCTGTCCCCACCATCAGATGTCCACACTGTCAGATGTCCACACCACTGGATGTCAACATTGTCAGATATCAGGTGACCACATATTCTGGTGTCCAAACCGTCACATGTCCCCACCATCAGATATCAGATGACCACATATTCTGTTGTCCAAACTGTCAGATGTCCCCACCATCAGATATCAGATGACCACATATTCTGTTGTCCAAACTGTCAGATGTCCCCACCATCAGATATCAGATGACCACATTATGTTGTCCAAACTGTCAGATGTCCCCACCATCAGATATCAGATGTCCACACTGTCAGATCTCAGATGACCATACCATCAAGTGTCCACACTGTCAGATCTCAGATATCCATACGATCAGGTGTCCACACTGTCAGATATCAGATGTACACACATTCTGGTGTCCAAATCATCAGATGTCCCCACATTTAGATATTCATTCAATCAAATGTCTGATGTCCATACCATCAGGTGTCAGATGTCCCCACCGTCAGATATTAGATGTCCATACCATCAGGTGTCCACACTGTCAGATATCAAATGTCCATTCCATCAGGTGTCCACACTGTCAGATATCAGATGTACACACTGTCAAGTATCCATACCGCTAGACGTGAGATATCCACGCCATCAGCTGTCCCCACCGTCAGATGCCCTCACTTTCGGATGTCCTCACTTTTGGATGTCTCCACCATCAGATGTCAGCTGTCCACACCGTCAGATCTCAGATGTCCACACTGCCAAAAGTCCATACCGCCAGATGTGTAATGTCAGGTGTCAGGTGTCACGATCATCAAATGTCATATGTCATTATTAGATGTCGCCACTCAGATGTCTGATGTCCTCATCCTCAGATGTCCCCACCATCAGATCTCCGCACTATCAGATGTCAGATGTCCACATTGTCAGATGTCAGTTGTCTTCCTTTTCGGATAACCCATCGTCAGATGTCAGATGTCCACACCTTCAGATGTCCCCACTCAGATGTTTGATGTCCACAATGTCAGAAGTCCACACCGTCAGATTTCCATATCGTGAGATGTCAGATGTCCCCTCCTGTAAATGTCAGGTTTCAACACCGTCATCCGACATCCGACATGTCCGACATGTCCACACTGTCCGATGTCCAGACCATCACATTTCAGATGTCCACACCAACACGTCACGTATCCCCACCGTCAGATTTCCAAATGATCATGTATCCATACCGCAGGATGTGAGATGTCCACACCGTTAGCTGTCCACACCATCAGATATCACCACTGCCAGATGTCAGATACAACACCTTCATATGTTCACACGGTCAGACATCAGAAGTTCACAGATATCAGATGTCCATACCATCAGGTGTCCACACAGTCAGATATCAGATATACACACTGTCAGATGTCCGATGTACACACTGTCAAAGGTCCATACCGCCAGACGTGTTATGTCAGGTGTCACGACCATCAAATGTCAAATGTCAGTATCAGATATCCCCACTCAGATGTCTGATGTCCTCATCTTCAGATGTCCCTGCCATCAGACGTCCACACTGTCCGATGTACACACTGTCAAAGATCCATACCGCCAGACGTGTAATGTCAGTTGTCACGGCCATCAAATGTCATATGTCAGTATCAGGTGTCCCCTCTCAGATGTCTGATGTCCTCATCTTCGGATGTCCCCACCATCAGATATCCACACGGTCAGATGTCAGATGTCCACACCATCAAATGACAGATGTCCTCACTTTCGGATGTCCCCACCGTCAGATATCAGATGTCCACACTGTCAGATGTCCCTACTGTCAGATATCAGATGTCAACACTGTGAGATATCTGATGTCCACATTGTCAGATATCAGTTGTCCTCATTTTCGGATTACCCACCGTCAGATGTCCACACCTTCAGATGTCCCCATCGTCAGATCTCACATGTCCACACTGTCCGATGTACACACTGTCAAAGATCCATACCGCCAGACATGTAATGTCAGGTGTCACGGCCATCAAATGTCATATGTCAGTATCAGGTGTCCCCACTCAGATGTCTGATGTCCTCATCTTCGGATGTCCCCACCATCATATAACCGCACTGTCAGATGTCAGGTGTCCACTCCGTCAGATGACAGATGTCCTCACTTTCGGGTGTCCCCACCATCAGAAATCAGATGTCCACACTATCAGATCTCAGATGTCCATGCAATCAGGTGTCCACAGTCAGATCTCAGATGTCCATACGATCAGGTGTCCACACTGTCAGATCTCAGATGTCCATACCATCAGGTGTCCACACTGTCAGATCTCAGATGTCCATACGATCAGGTGTCCACACTTTCAGATATCAGATGTACACACATTCTGGTGTCCAAATCGTCAGATGTTCCCACATTTAGATATTCATTCAATCAAATGTCTGATGTCCATGCCATCAGGTGTCAGATGTCCCCACATTTAGATATTCAGTCAATGAAATGTCTGATGTCCATACCATCAGGTGTCCACACTGTCAGATATCAGATGTACACACTGTCAAATATCCATACCGCTAGACGTGAGATGTCCACGCCATCAGCTGTCCCCACCGTCAGATGCCCTCACTTTCGGATGTCCTCACTTTTGGATGTCCCCACCATCAAATGTCAGCTGTCCACACCATCAGATCTCAGATGTCCACACTGTCAGATGTCCAATGTACACACTGCCAAAGGTCCATACCGCCAGATGTGTAATGTCAGGTGTCTGGTGTCACGATCATCAAATGTCATATGTTATTATTAGATGTCGCCACTCAGATGTCTGATGTCCTCATCCTCAGATGTCCCCACCATCAGATGTCCCCACTCAGATGTCTGATGTCCACAATGTCAGAAGTCCACACCGTGAGATATCCCCATCGTCAGATGTGAGATGTCCACACCTTCAGATGTCCACACTCAGATGTCTGATGTCCACAATGTCAGAAGTCCACACCGTGAGATATCCCCATCGTCAGATGTGAGATGTCCACACCTTCAGATGTCCCCACTCAGATGTCTGATGTCCACAATGTCAGAAGTCCACACCGTGAGATATCCCCATCGTCAGATCTCAGACGTCCACACTGTCCGATGTACACATTGTCAAAGATCCATACCGCCAGACATGTAATGTCAGGTGTCACGGCCATCAAATGTCATATGTCAGTATCAGGTGTTCCCACTCAGATGTCTGAATTCCTCATCTTCAGATGTCCCCACCATCAGATATCAGCAGTGTCAGATGTCAGATGTCCACACCGTAAAATGACAGATGTCCTCACTTTCGGGTGTCCCCACCGTCAGATATCAGATGTCCACACTGTGAGATATCTGATGTCCACATTGTCAGATGTCAGATGTCCACACCTTCAGACGTCCCCACTCAGATGTAAGGGAAGGCCACAATATCAGATTTCCACATCGTGAGATATCAGATGTCCACATTGTCAGATGTCAGTTGTCTTCCTTTTGGGATAACCCATCGTCAGATGTCAGATGTCCACACCTTCAGATGTCCCCACTCAGATGTTTGATGTCCACAATGTCAGAAGTCCACACCGTCAGATTTCCACATCGTGAGATGTCAGATGTCCCCTCCTGTAAATGTCAGGTTTCAACACCGTCATCCGACATCAGATGTCCACACTGTCCGATGTCCAGACCATCACATTTCAGATGTCCACACCAACACGTCACGTATCCCCACCGTCAGATTTCCAAATGATCGTATATTCATACTGCAAAATGTGAGATGTCCACACCGCAAGGTCTCCACACCATCAGATATCCCCACTGCCAGATGTAAGATGACAACACCTTCATATGTTCACACTATTATATGTCAGATGTCCAAAAGGTCAGACATCAGAAGTCCACAGCGTCACCTTTCCCCACTATCAGATGTCCACACCATCAGATATCAGATGTCCATACCATCAGGTGTCCTCACTTTCGGATGTCCTCACTTTTGGATGTCCCCAACATCAGATGTCAGCTGCCCACACCGTCAGATCTCAGATGTCCACTGTACACACTGTCAAAGGTCCATACTGCCAGATGTGTAATGTCAGGTGTCAGGTGTCACGATCATCAAATGTCATATGTCAGTATTAGATGTCGTCACTCAGATGTCTGATGTCCTCATCTTCGGATGTCCCCACCATCAGATATCCGCACTGTCATATGTCAGATCTCCATACCGTCAAATGACAGATGTCCTCACATTCGGGTGTCCCCACCGCAGATATCAGATGTCCACACTGTCAGGAGTCCCTACCGTCAGATATCAGATGTCAACACTGTGAGATATCTGATGTCCACATTTTCAGATGTCAGTTGTTCTCATTTTCGGATGACCCACCGTGAGATTTCAGATGTCCACACCTTCAGATGTCCCCACTCAGATGTCTGATGTCCACAATGTCAGATGTCCACACCGTCAGATTTCTACATCGTGAGATGTCAGATGTCCCCTCCTGTAAATGTCAGGTTTCCACACCGTCATCCGACATCAGATGTCCACACCATCACCACCGTCAGATTTCCAAATGATCGTATATTCAGACTGCAAGATGTGAGATGTCCACACCGTTAGGTGTCCACACCATCAGATATCCCCACTGCCAGATGTAAGATGACAACACCTTCAGCTGTCCCCACCATCAGATGTCCACACTGTCAGATGTCCACACCACTGGATGTCAACATTGTCAGATATCAGGTGACCACATATTCTGGTGTCCAAACCGTCACATGTCCCCACCATCAGATATCAGATGACCACATATTCTGTTGTCCAAACTGTCAGATGTCCCCACCATCAGATATCAGATGACCACATATTCTGTTGTCCAAACTGTCAGATGTCCCCACCATCAGATATCAGATGACCACATTCTGTTGTCCAAACTGTCAGATGTCCCCACCATCAGATATCAGATGTCCACACTGTCAGATCTCAGATGACCATACCATCAAGTGTCCACACTGTCAGATCTCAGATATCCATACGATCAGGTGTCCACACTGTCAGATATCAGATGTACACACATTCTGGTGTCCAAATCATCAGATGTCCCCACATTTAGATATTCATTCAATCAAATGTCTGATGTCCATACCATCAGGTGTCAGATGTCCCCACCGTCAGATATTAG
Source organism: Pseudorhombus dupliciocellatus (assembly GCA_016785235.1). Lineage (NCBI taxonomy): Eukaryota > Metazoa > Chordata > Actinopteri > Pleuronectiformes > Paralichthyidae > Pseudorhombus > Pseudorhombus dupliciocellatus. Next base: position 542,225 of record JAFBJW010000352.1, read on the forward strand.
ATGTCCATACCATCAGGTGTCCACACTGTCAGATATCA